>CAEFZX010018110.1:0-51992 GCA_903066825.1 Alfaro cultratus
ACGCATGATAAATAAATAATTCTTAAGCAAAGTCTGATATAAAAAAGCATAACATAATGTTATAATTCTCCAAACTGTGAGCTGCTCTAATAATGCAATCATTAGCTTCAAAATAACTGAATGTTACTTTGATTGTCAAATATATATCATAAAAATTGAGTCCATTTCTTGGATGAGAGGCAGTTGCTCTCCAGAACAAAGCTATATTAAATAAATAATGTAATAAATAAATCATGATACAAATGGTTCTCTACAAATGGATTTCTTTATTCTCCAGAATGAGTTGCTACAGCAGTATTTTCTCAGAATAAATAATCCTAAAACTTCCATGTTTTCCTTAGAAAATAGTTTTATTTTGTTACTCCAACAAGTTACGCATGTGTAATAAATTCAGATGCTGTTTATGTGTCTTATTATATTTCTTTTTATCACAGATTTTACACCATCAATAACCAGGAAATCTGTGCAAGTCCAAATGATGACTGGGTGAAGGAAACTCTCAACTTACTGAGGTAGAAGACTTAGTTTTTACAGAGTATCTGATTTGAGTTTAGATCCAAACTCTCTCATTATGAAGCAGAAACATGCTATTACATAAAGGGTTTGATTTTAGAAACAGTTTGATTTAAACCTTTTTCTTTTTTTTCAGCTCAAAACTGAAGACGATGTCCCAGAACGCAGACGGTAAAAAAATGTAAAGCCTGCAAACTCTTCCTTTCATGGTGCAAGTGGATTTCTCGACAGTTAATAATTCTTCACATGTTATAAATCATTTACTGATTTAAAACAAGAAAAAAAGGTTTTTATGTAATCATCTAGACCAATAAAGTTTAGAGATGTTATTCTTCTGCAATCAAGCCTTTATGAGAATATAACCTCCTTTAGTATTGATTTTAATACTTTCATGTTCAATAAGTTAGAAAATTAAGAAAAAACACTTATTTATTCCAGGAACTCAATTTACGTTTTTATTCTTATTATTATTATTAATTACACACTCTGAGGCTTTCAATCATTCATATCTGATAATTCTAATAAGGTTTGACTAACAGCTCATGAAAACACATTTAAGATAAAAATATGACATCAGAGCAAATATATATATGTTTATTGGAAAATAAGGGCTTAATAAAAAGTATGTTTAATAACTGCTTAAGGGTTTTTATTTAAAAAAATAAAATAACAAATGAGTGTTGTTGTAACCCATATTCTATTTTATTTGATGTGAGTGTACTTGCTTTTTACTTTTTAATAATGTTTATTTCAGAGTTAAACTGATAAAGCAAAAAAAAAAAGAAAACAGCTAAAACATTTCTTTCATAATTTAGAACATATTACTATGCATCTGTCTTTTTCTTAATGCTTTTTGATTCTCGTAATAAGTAAATGCTTAAGTAAACATGCTAATAACAGAAATAAAAGATTTATAAAAGGTTTAATGCTTTTGTGTTTTTTGAGCCAGTGTTCAATTGCTAAAAAAATTATTTCTTCTTGTATACTATAATTTAATTTAGCAGCTTTTACTGATTTGTTGGGTTTTGCCTTTTCAGCAAGTAGCCTTTATAACAAGTTAAATATATGTTTTTTATGTTCAACACTGTTTAGCTGATCTTCTCTATCTTTAACTTTGAAAAACAGTTAATTTCTAGATTAATTTCACTTTATTTTCTCAGTGTTTTGGTATCAATGTTTGAAACACATAATCATGCAAACAGCAGAGGCCAAATGAGTGCACCAAGGAAAGTGGGTAATAAATAAGTCAAGATTTTCCTCCGTAAATGTTTCCTTAGTAAATAGTTTCTTTAAATAATTACAGTTGCATAAAATTCACAAGAAATGTCAGTAACCACCCAAGAAATCCAAATATACAAAGAAATTTAAACACATTTTCTATAAGTTAGGTTATATCTTAACAAACTGAACAGCCACAGACAATAATTATTTCAACACCCTTAATGAAATGTGTATATTATTTAGTAAAACTTTTCATGGTGACAATGTCAACATGTCTCATGAATGAATAAATTAGTAACCCGTATTACTGTAAATTCAACCCATTTTGTCTCAAAACTCTGTTTTGAGTTTCAAAAGTTCTGAAATCCTCTTCTGTGCCGTTTGAAAATTTCACTGATTTGAAACTGATTAGATTCAAATTTGGGAACTGACTGGGCCATTCTACAGCTTTATTTTCCTTCTCAGTTGAAAGTGTCCATGGCTGTTTCTCGGTTCAATGTTTTGCTGAAACGTCTTGAGAAATTGAGAAATTCTCAAAATCTTCCAGTTCCTAACAGGCTGGAAATCGAGCCCTTACCATGATATTCCCGCCACTAATCTTCCATTTTTGTGTTGTGTTGAATTCTGAATTAATGACCTTTACACTGCCAGACTATGATAAACGCTGTGGTCTTCTCTGTAACACCTAAGTTTAGAAATGTGTCAGCACCTGTTGTATGACAGTTCTTTTGCAATGCTCTGATTGCTCTGAAATGATCAACTAGCTGATCATTTCCACTGATAAGGTAACAGGTTGCTGTTGAAACACAGACAGATTTCCGGAGCAGTGAGACACTGTCATGGTGGGTTTATGTCTTTTGACCCACATACAAACAGGAGACTATGAAATCAGGTGAATAAAGTTTATTTTGGAACTAAGATGAATTGTGAGATGTGTGGTTCTTGTCCTGTGGGTGGGAAGCCGGGGTCGTCGTTATGGTACTCACAGGCAAACACTCAGGTGTCAAAGTGCTGGCAGGCACCTCCTCATGTACTCCAAGCTGACAAAGTAGGTTGATCACAGGTGTGCTGAATCCAGACAGCCGGCACGTCCTCCAGGTAGGAACAGCCTCTTGGCACCATCTAGTGGATGATGAAGGAAGCAGCAGAAAACAGACTCCCCACAAAACCCCCAGACCCCCCAGTTCCCAACAGACAGGGGGACAGGTGAGGAGAGCAGGGTTGCCTTTTCATGTCTTTTTTTTTTTTTTTTTTGCTTCATCCTCTTTACGTGTTACTATTTTCTACGTGTTCAATTTATTACTCATAATACAATTTATGGAGTTATTAGTTTTGATTTTTTACTTTGGGTAGCTGACATGGAGGGGAATTTATTTTTAATAGTTCCATTATTTTTACAGAAAATTACCTGTTACATGAACGTGAAGCTAAAATAACATTAAAAAATCGTTTAAACAATAATATTAATGTAGTAGTTTGTGTACAAAGCCATTCTTCTGTTTTTCAAAAGAACTAACAGCATTGTGAAAGGTTGCTGTGTCATCTGAAATACAGGAACTGCTGCTGCTCAAGGTGGTTAATATTTTAAAGGCATCATGACTGTCTGGGTTACCTAAAAACGAAAGCTGCCCGCATGTCTGCTGAAGGTGTCTGTAAACTTCTCAGTGACGCGTTCTGACCTCTGAGCTGCTGCAAATGCATGACAGGACTGAAAAGAAGGTAGTTTCTATTTCAGCTCAACACCCAAAGGGGTTGGTGTGACCCAGACTGACAAGGTGACACAACAAAGATGTTCTGGTAATCTGTGTTGAGTAGCCACTAGATGGCAGACTAATTCTATAGCACAAGATGCTGCCAAAAGATTATGGATTTTTTTTTTTGACTGCCTTAATAGTTATAATCGTTTGGAAATTAGGAATGAAAAAGAAATCCATGCTTAAGGGCAAATGTACTTCGATACATGGGTGAGTTGGTCAGAATTTGGTATGTAAAGTATTTTAAATGATGAAACACGTCACACATGAAACCATGGCACACGTACAAATATAGTGAAAATATGAGTAACAGAAAATAATGAAGACTGGATGTTTGAACTGTTCTCATTCAGTTTACTGTGCAAAAAAATCATGGGAACCGCGATATAAGCTACAGCATCTCTATGACACAGAGACACTATAGCCCAATAACTGCTAACCAGTCTAACCCTGAAACACTAAGTGTGTGAATAAAGCTTACTAAGAGCCTGATTACTTTTACTAGAGCCAACAAAGAAGATACACAAACTCTAAAGTTCTATGCAAGTTATTAAACCTATCTTGATTACCGTGGTAGTCAGAGAGAAGATGACTGTGAACCAAATGAAGCTTGGCCCGTTTAATATAATAGGATCTGAGGCAAAATCTGCATGATTGCTGTCATCCGTGATGAAGAAGTGTAAAAATATCTTTGATTAAATTTCTCTTTTTATCCTTTGTATGAGACTTTAAACAGAAACAGGCCCACAGCTGTCTTAATTGTGGATATGACATATCTTTCCACATATTTACCCATTGTTCTGAGCCAAACGGAGATGGAACTTTTTCTTAGTTTCATTTGACTGAAACAAAGAGTCCTAGTATCCCATTCTTGTACAGAATCTTTTTTTTTTTTTTCTTGCATTCCTCTCAAGCAGCTGGTCGGTATGTTGATAGCATCTCTTAAATTTTAAGGAGGCTTTGTGACCTCTAGATGGAGCTCTTTGCTGCAGTTCTTTTAACTGTGAACAATCAATATATATATTTTTAAATCTCCTTTATGTTCCTCTTTTCAGTGAATGATGGCAAGACAGGCTTGGTTCAGTATCCAGCACGGTTTGTCACACTTTCAGTTGTTTTAAATGATTAACTTATTGATCTGACTATAAATATAGGGAGGCTTAGTATCCTGCAGCAGTTTCTTGACTTTTAAAGTTCAACACACATCCATCTCGCTCGAATGACACACTCTGTTGTCCTTTCTATTTTTAGGTGGAGCTTGAAAATGTTGGTACCTCAATTTTTACTAATGACTCAAATCAACTTGAGAAAAATGCAGAAAAACAGCAGAACTTGACAGAGTCAACATACTGTCTCCTACATGGATATGCATAATAGCTGAAAAGTTATGTACAAGAGACAACAAGCTTGGATGGATGACAATGCTTCTTTAATTTCTTCTTGTAAACTAAACAGTACATCATGTGTTTTACTCTGCACTGCACATAACGGGTGGATTTAGTGGATACAGGCAACAAAGATAAAACTGAAGAATAAATACAGCTGGTAATAAATATTAAATATTGAAAAATACACCCTGGAATTTTTAATTGTCTTAAATTAATGAAACTGAACTAAAGGCTTCTAGGACGTAGTGGTGCTCATGGTGCTGCTGGTGGTGGTAGTGGCAGGAGTTGTCTTTTTTGCTCTGCGAATCTGCCTGAGAAACACACAATCAACAGACCATTGTTAAAATAGCAGACTGCACAGCATAAAGTCATAAATAAAGTCATTTGCAAAAGCTGTGAATGGAAAAACTGACAGAGAGAATGAGGGTCTACTCACTCTAGCTCCTTGATCTTCTCAAACACCCAGTCCTGTTTCCAGAGGCTGCAGACTTCTCCTTCTGTTGTCTCAAATCTATTAGGAAAATATAATTCAATTAAAATACAAAAAAAAAATCTGTACTGTACAACACCTTGAATAAAATACAGATTTTGACCATAGTTCCCCTAGAACCTATGAAATTCCTATTTTTAAAAGTAAAATGAAGTCGTCTGCATTGTTTTATAACTGGAATCGAATTGGAAAGTATATATTAGTCTTTCAATCTGTCTATGTGATTAGATTGAATGTGACCTTCTATTTATGTATTTTGATTGGATGGTTATTTTCTGTCAATTGTTTTGATAAGACATTTCTTGGAGATTTTCCGTCGTATGAATAAAACTAACTAAAATGAATTGAACAGAAACGATTTCTTACATGACTGCACGGATACAGGGCAGGTTCTTCCTCTGCATCCTGTAGCCAATGATGGGAGCAGTGATGTTCTTGTCACTGACCACAGTACAGCACTTTGGAATCTTGATTTCTGTTTCATATAACAAAATGAGAAAAAATACGTCATAAATTACCATTTACATATAATTTTAAAGTGCTTGGCAATTATATTATGCATATTGTTTACACATAGAAGGAAGATTTTTGGACGGAAAACTTACCCGAAGCAGATGCTACCAGTATCACTCCGGCCAGAAAGGCCAGACAAGTCAGTCCTCTGATGCACTTCTGCATGGTCGTTGTGTGAGGGGCTCCGGAGATTCTTTGCAGTCACTGAAATGTGGACCTGAGGTTTGTTGCTGAATCCTAATGACCAGTGTCCAGATTTTATTGCACAAAAAGAGGAAATGGAACCAAACTGAACGGATGAACAGTAAGAGCATCATAAGGCCGCATCCGGGTGGAGGAAGTGATGCACCAGATTCTCCTGAAGACACCATTTCCCTTTTTTATGGTGTGGTACTGAAGTTGACCCAGTTTGACTCCACCATGTGTGTTTAATCTTGTTGAACTTCTAAGCTATACCAAAATACAGGTACTGATACAGATAGATACGCATATAAGACACATGTGTTATACCCAGGATATAACACATGAGTTTTATATCCTTGGTATAAAACTCATGTGTTGACTCCGCCTGGTGGAGCTTTTCACTCAAAACTTCTTCATTATTTATTGTCTTACAAGCTCTCTGTATTGTGCACAATATACAAATAAACCCGATTGAGTGATTTTATCTAACAGTGCTTGGATATAATTTTTTCCACTACACTATATTAATGATTCTATTCATGTCTTTGTTTTTCAACAATCTCATCAGGACCACAGGCAGGTCTGTACCCAGGTGGTCTTTTCCATCAGCTCCATCATACCATACAAATGTTCATTATTTCTAATTTCATCAATACTTTATGGGAAACACCACATGTTGGTCACTGTATTACTTCTCTATTCTGTCACTGGAAGTCATGGTCATCACTAGAGGAAAAATAGGGGGAAGGAAGACCTCTGACCACAAACCACAGCTTTCCGAGCATCATCCGCCCATTTTTGGTCATTTGTTCCTGCCTAATCCATTAGTCAGCTTTTTCGGGTCTCTGAAATTTAACAAATCAAGACCCTGGTTTCTAATGCAGCCATCCATCCATATTTCTTTCTTTTTTCTTTTTTTTTTTTTTTTTACCTTTAATGTTTTTAGAAATCTTTGCTTTAAAAAGATCTGTTTTAACAGAGGAATACACAATGTACAATAATAAAAACTTGTTTTTGTCTGGTGTGGCCTTGAATCCTTTCGATCATTGGGAAATATATTATGGGTTTTGTGGAATGAATTATAGGAGACTACTTACCACAGAAGTTTAATCTTAACTTCAAACGATACAAACTCTAAATTTTGGTGAACTAATGAAACAGAGAATGCACCTTTACAAGTGAGTAGGTTCCAATTTAGCTATTCAGTAGTAATTTACCTGCTGATTTTTGTTTACTTTTTATAATGTGGAGATTCTTTGTAATAAAAGGAAATTTATTTAAATTTTGCTTATAAAAGATGTGTGACAACAGAAAATTTCCCACTTTCACTTCCAGTAACTCAACCTTATTTCATCTTGCCTGTCGATTTCTTGGTGGTCGCTGGGATGGTTCTGGAATTTTTTCACAGAAAAAGCAAAAGTTTATTTTTATCATATTACAATTTCCATTTTTTCAGTTTCTGAATGCAGGAGTGGCTAATTGATGCGTTTTACTATATTCCAATAACCCAGACATAGTCTATGCCCTAAATCCAAAGCCGACATATGGATTGACCATCGGATGGACTTTATTTAATATAAGATTCTAATGTCAGAAAGTTAGATCTAGAATACCGCAATAATGTTGTAATTGTGATTGTAGAAATAACTCAAACATTTTATTGAGCTGTTTTATCTTTTTATTATTTAACAAAACCTCAGTTTTTCCACCAAAGTTACAGGCTTTGAGAAAAACTTTCTCAGGGAGTAACAAAATTTTATAACTTTATTTACAACCGTCAACCAAACCATCCATCCATCCATCCATCCATCCATCCATCCATCATTTTTTACATGGCTATTGCTTTTGGGGTCACCAGGGTTGCTGGTGCATATCTCCACTGGTCAACAGCTGAGAGGTGCAGTCACCCTGGACAGGTCTATAGTACATCGCAGGGCAGTAATAGGCTTTCAGTGCTACACCAATAATGTCCAGATCTACCTTCCCAATCATAGCTTCAGCCATGGTTAATTTTACTGAGTGAATTGGATCACTAAGACTGAAATAATTGTATTTGAGTATAAGAAGGTGGGGAGTCTTTCTCTTTTTCTGGGCCCTCGTTGAACTTGTACCTACTTATCTATGAAAAACGTAGATCTGACCTTAAAAGGACTGAAAATATATTTGTTTTTAAATGTTGTACTGGCACATCTTTGTCTTACTGAAAAGTTACCCTTTAACATCCCAGAACGGACGCTTATGGCTAACCAGATTTCATCTGTTGCTTCTATAAGTTCTCCATAAATTAATTTTGACTTACAGCAAAATGCACTTGGAGAAGATTACCCATATTACTAAACCATATATATTAGTACAAACATTTTTAACATAACTGCATTATGAACAGAAACTAATGTTAAAAAAGGGAAGTGAAGAAAGACACCAGCTTACGCTTACATATGAATGCAATGCTCAGCAGTTACTGTATGAAAGAGGAATCATGGAATAACGGTGTATTTTAGCGGATATGAGGTTCTTGAAGGCTTTGTGGAAAGGAGAAATGACTTAAATGAAGTAATAAGTTTACCAAGATAAAAATAAATTTTGAAAAAAAATATACTGCTCCCTCATATTTAGTATGGATATGAAATACAGTTGTTTTAAAAATTCCTAAACCAAGTCAAACAAAAAGAAAGGGCATTTCATGATGGGTTGCCAAATTTACAAATTCAGACAGATCGCTGTCGACTAATGACTTCTTTCTTATCATTATCTTTATCCGATCCAACTTTCTGCCAAATGGGATAAAAATTTACTCCAGTATAAGACAATCTTAAAGTGAATAATTGCACTGCAGAACTCAGCAGCTTGTGGCAGGAAAAGAGAGCGGCCGTTGTTATTACTAAGTCATGCATTAATAACAAACTGTCATTGAGGAGGGAAAGGACAAAATCAATTAAATGTAATGGACCCATACAAAGATTCCCACTTGCAATGTTATTTAAAAGCCAGGAAATGACAGCAGCAGACATTTTCACGGACGAAGAGATAACTCCAACAGAAGCTTTGCAGACTTAATGTCGTCTTAGACTTTAAGCAGAACTATTATTTTTTTTTATTTCTGCCTGTGCAGGAGTGAAAGATAAAATTGTCTCATATATTCTCTGTGGCTATGTGTCATGTGCGCTGCAGCCAGCCATTATCTACGCATCAAGCAATCTGAAACAAAAAAATTACAGATTCTTTTTGTCTAAGTAATTTGTTTATAAGAATAGCTCTGTAATTGGTTAGATTTACTTTCGCTTTCTGGGCTTGGATTTTGATCCTTGACTACATCCTGATTCCGGAGGATTAAAATAAAGTGGATTATAATTGCTGAAAATTTTTTTACACTGATCCAATGATCACAAACTGAAGGCACTTTTATGTCATGATCCCAGGATAATCCAAAAATCATTAACCACTTACATGAATCATTTTGTGATTCACATTATACACAAAACAATCCAGCATAACTGCAGAGCTGCTTCAATCAAAGTGGTGTTTTGTTTAACTCGGTAGCATGAATGTGAGTTCACATGTAAACAATGTACATGGGACATTTCAACAATAATGTGAAATAGCATTTGGCAGAGCACCTGCATTTCCAAATTCCTTCCTGGCTGTTCAAATACATTCAGAACGACATTGGATTCTGTTGATCAATATAATTCAAGGATTAGACACAAGAGGACAAATTATCTTCTTGCGACTCAAAGGAAGCTACTGTCTTTTCTTGAGCTTATAGTATGGGGTCAAAGTGTAAAATGTTCAGCAATTGTGGATTATTGTTTCATCCCATGTTATCATGTGACTGTGAGGTGAACAGAAACAAACCAGCTGTATTATGACTCTTAAAATCATAAATATCCATACTGTATTGAGGTGTGAGGAACATGTAGAATGGACGTATGATTAAAAAGAGCCCATGTAGAGCCTACATAGGCTCTAAACTGTTTAAGAGTAGGTAGGGAGTGCTTTGACTTGAGTATTATTGGTGTTTTCTACTAAATCTGTTACAGTGCTAAACGTTGGTGAGAGCAATCCCAAACGATTGCCACACAAGATTCAATGATTCCTCAGAATCCAAGCAAATCACATCATAACATTATAAAAAGCTCAAAGCACTTTACATAATAACCTCCCTTTAATTTGTAATGATGACCTTGAACCAAGCTGTTTTCTGTGGGTGTTTTTCTGTATCTACCAGGGGGGGTCATTCAATTTTTATAATGTTCAAGAAATAGGCAGATCAGTTGTATAACTATTCACAACACATGATTACCTACAAATGAATTCAAACACGTTACAAATGAAATTATCATTTACTCACAACTGAAGTGGGCAGGATGGATTCATGATTTTATGTTGCTTACAACATGGAATTGTGAGCAAACCATTTAAATTTAGCAGATGTAACCAAGACACATGAAACCACAAAAAGTTTTGCCAATCTGTCATTCAACCTTTGTAAGCCTTTGTGAACTGTAGCCTCAATTTCCTGTTCTTAGCTGACAGAAGTATGTGGTGTGCTCTCTGCTGCTTTATCCCAAGTTCAAACCAGTACGACCATTCTCCTTTGGCTTCAAAAAGACATTTTTGTCCACCACTCCTTTTCAGACTATTCTCCTTAAACCCAAAGTTTACAGAAAGTTGAGTGAGAACATTTCAGCAAGTTTAGATGTTTTTATAAATGCTTAGATCCGCCTGTGTGGAACCAGCAATCATTCACATTCAAGGCCATCTAAATGCCCTTTCTTCCCCACACCGATGCTTAGTTTGAACTTTAGCAAGTCGTCTTCACTACATCTCAATACCAATATCCATTAATCAAATTGTTGCCATGACATTTATAGATTTTCTTTTTGTTTTCACCAGCGATAGGTATATCGAACAAAGTGGTCAAATGCTGATTGTTCGTGAGTTCAAAAGTTCATGATGTCATGATTGCACGCACAAAAGGATTGATGACCAAAACCATGTGGGTTTCAATGGAACAGAGTAACTGTTTGAGCATCGTTTTAAAATGCCCCATGTGCTTGTAAATGCCATGAGATCAAAAGGGAAAGGCAAGTTTTATCTGTCTGCATGCGTGTGGTTGCAGAAGTGAGTAGAGCAGCAGCAGCAGTAGCACAAGAGAACAGTTACCTCAAAACCGAACAGGAAGCTTCCATGTTAGAAAGTGAAAAACTCTGTAGAGTAGTGTAAGTCAATGAACATTTTCATTTCTATTTGATTTTGCGTGTCTACCTATAAGCTATAAGCTTTTTCAGACTTTAGTTTTAAAACAGATTTCCAGAGTGCTTTCTTTGAGATCAACTAAAATCAACTTACAGACACAATAACAACAGAGACAATGCTAAAATGAAAAATAAGCTGTTACTGTAAAATGTCCCCTTACATCCTTAGTAAAGTAATTACTGCAAATATTTGGCAACTGCTGTAAGATGTTAGTTTAAATAGATAAATAGCTTCATTTATATACATTTCTAGTACAGGTTTAATTTTCATAAAATAACCTGACTTAAAAATAGAATAAGCAAAGATGTACAACGGTGGAAAACGTCTCGACACCTCCAGACCACCAGTGAGGAGAGTGGAGGGGCGAGGACAGCACTGGTGAGCTTTTGTGGGAGGAAGCATTACTTGTACTTTCCATCTGTGTGTGTGCGTGTGTGTGTCTGTGGGTGCAGGAACCTTGCACTGCAAGAGGTTTAAAGGAATGCAAAATGAGATGGTGGTCTTTAAAAACAGCTCAAGGCACAGGCTTCACATCACATCACATCAATCTGTCCTGGAGAGAACACCATGACGAGTATCCCCCTCATCTCGCTTGTATTGGTAGCCGTGATGGTGCCGACAGCCTCAGCACAAGGTAAGCGAAATACAGACTTCAAGCAAGTTTCATTGCTTTCAACCTGCAAGTTTCATTGCTTTCAACCTGTATTTTTTTGTATTTTTAATGATTTATGGCAATCGTTGTTTACTCTTGTCTTTTTTTCCTTTCTTAAGGTGGCATCTCAACCTGCTGTCTGAAATTCACCGGCACAAAAGTTCATCGAGAATCGCTGAGGAGCTACTACCACGAAGATAAATCATCATGCAGTCCACAAGCAGTTGTGTAAGTCAGAAAAATCTACTTCTGGGTTGGATTATTTTACATATGTTTTTTTTTTTTTTTTTTCAGTGATATTCAATATTATTTCTACTACATATATCTTTATGGACAGAAGGTTTATGTCTTCGGATTCTTATATTGTCTCTGTTTTTTTTCCCCAACAGATTCACAACAATAAAGTATAAAAGAATCTGTGCCAGCCCCTTCAATGTGTGGACAAAAACTAGCATGGCCTTTCTGGACGGCAAGAACTTTGGGCAAAAACAGTCAATCTTCAAAAAGCCACCCAACAGAAAGGAACGTCACTGACACTGATGCTTCTATTGAGACACAAGCGCTCGATCTGTCATCTTAAGCTGTTTGAGTTTAATAAAGTTTAAACCTTAGAACATACCTCAGTTTTATAAAATTACAAATCTATTGTATGTGACTTTTGTTTGAGTTTATTTAATATTTTTATAACTAATGTAAAAATGTAAATAAATATTATTTTTCTAACTGACTCAACCTTGTTATAATATCAAAAAGTATAACTTTGTGATCTTAAGATTCAAATCTGAATAAAACTGGTGACTAATCTTTCTCAGCACCCACTCTTCATCTTTTCTTGTTACTCAACAATGTAATACCACAACATGTTTAAAAATTACACTGATGTGCGATAAGAGCAGCAGCAGTAGCTCAGATTTTTGAGTCAGAGAGGAGATTTTCTGATAACTATCTGATCTCAATGGTGGTGGATGACCTGCTTTCACTAAAGTAGAAAATAAAGTGCTTGAAGTAAGAGCTTCAGAAGGTATTTGACACTTAGGTAAGGTGAGCAATTTTGAAAAACAACTGTTCATCAAATTAAAAGTTTGGTTTATATTTCAAAAATCATTTTATGTTGTTGAATTTCTTAAATCATTTTGTCTGTATGAGGAAGGGAACACTGCTGAAAATATGGAGTTAATTTAGGAAGTGTATTTCACCCGTTTAAAAAAAAAACATTACTATTACTAAAGTAGCATTTAGGTCAATGTCACTGACCCATTATAATACCGAAACTGTCATCTATTTGACATCTATTTGTGTGGAAGAGGTGGGGTTATAAGACCTATTTCTCTAGAAAACAAGCTTAAAAGGAAATAAGCTGAAACCTCGGATAAACCCTCACATGTGACTTTTTTCAGTAATAATTAGTGGCACTTATGGCTCACCTTACAGGGATGCATAATGATGGGGGCAGCAAAACCAATAGAAATACAAAAAGCCCCTCTTAATGGAGTATCGCCTGTGTTGTGTGCATTGTAAGCACTGTAAAACAAAAATGAAGCGTAAGTGGTCTATGGTGCTAAAGTTAGATTATGAGTCACAGCTGGTTTTTGGCGGTTGAAGTTAGATGCCCTTTGCTGCGTTTAAGCACTGAGTGTTGCATGGTTTCTACCCATCTCACCATAAACCCACACAAGCATGCACAGTAGTCAAATAGCTGACGGTGACACAAACACAGGTCCCTAATTCATTGATACGATGTGATGCCAGACCCAGTTTTGTTTCAGTAAAATTAGTCAGACAGTTAAGATGCCATCTTGATGTAGTCTTTTTAGAGCAAAAAGCCGCTGGCACATGTATACATCCACCTTCTCCACACTCCATGCTTGTTAACGAGGAAAAGACAAGACTCTACCACACCTCCAACCACCTGACAGTTTCCAATTCGGAGCTAACTATAATTCTAGCTTCTTGTTTATTGAATCTAGATCAAGTTTGACATTCTGTAGTTCATTATCTAAAATTATTCAGCAGATTGATGTGAACTTTATTGTTCTACACTGCACAGATGACTTTTAAAACACATTTTGTCAGTTTAGGGATGGTCCTTGTTTTATAAAGAATTGCTAAGAACAACAAGTAGCAACAGACTATTAGATCAGTCTCTTAGACCTTTACCTAAAGTTTAGAAATATTTAAAAATGTATAAAAATTAGAAAGGATCACAGAGAGACTTTAAACATCTATTGCTTATCTTTGGAGGGTTGTGAGGGGTACTGGTGACTATCACTATGGGTCGGCAGGCGAGAGGTGGGGTACAACCTGCACAAGTTGCTAGCCAGTCGCAGACAACACAGAGACAAACAGGACAAACAGCCATGCATACACACATTCGCTCCTGAGGAGAATTTGGAGACCAACTGAGGTGTTTTTGGACTCCTAGTCCTAAAGTGTCATGTTTTTCAACCAATGCCCATTCTTTGTAAAATAGTCTGGATTCTGTCAGGCTGGATGGAAATCCTCAGTGACCCTCAGATTCCAAGTATTGAATCAAATTCCAAATTTCATTTAGAGGTAAACTTTAAATATGCTTCTATTTTTTTTAAAAAATCCACTGTAGACCACATATTAATTTTATTTCCCTTAAGCCTTCTTCCCATCTATTTTGACGAGCTCCCCTGTCCTTGCTGAAGAAAGCACCTCACAGTATGATACTGCCCCCAAGAGGCAGGTGCTGTGTTTGTGGTGATGAGAAGTGTTTTCCACCCCACTCAGGGAACCTTCCTGCACATCTTCTTGTGTTCCCTACATGTCTTGTGGCAAACAGTACACAAGATGGGACTTATTGTGGTTTCTTCTTGCCATTCCTCCATAAAATTATATTTTCTTTCTATGTGACATTGAAAGTAAATTTCTTGCACTGGATTTTATTTCAAGATACAGAATCAAAGTGTGTATAACACACCACGCATATTTATTTTTTTATTTTTTTAATTTAAAAGACAGAACCTCAATCAAAGCAAATTCCACTACATAATTAAAGTTTGTGGCTGTCATGTAACAAAACTGCAGTTGACCAGGCGATACTATTTTGAGAAGCATTGTTATGACAGTTTGTATTTTCTTGTCATTGTTTTTTACTGATTGATCTAATAAGTTATTATAATTTACTTATTTGTTCATTGTTGCTCAAAGTAACATATAAATAAGTCATTGCATCAGTCCTGACACTTTTTCACTTTCACAAACGTATGCAACCACAAACCATGTGAAATTCACCGGAACAGAACAACGGCGGTGTGTACTCACTTAGCCGTTCTATTAAGAAACTTAAGTAAACAACATTTTGAAGGCCAATGGGGCGCAAAGTCCAGTCATAATGCTGTGAACCAACTTATTAGGGTTAAGGCTTTGGAAAATTAGGGGTTCGATTTAGGATTAGCCTATCAAAATCCTAATGTAGGCAGCAATACACACTTTTATATGTGTGTATTTTTATAAAAAGTCTGTCTGCTTGTGACTATTATGTAAATAACATGGACTTCTTATTCAATAGCATCTCTTGTAAAGCAAACACTTAAAAAAACTAAAAGCATTTCAAGTAAAACTAGCCCCGGCATACTGTCTTAGTATAGTTTTTAATATTTGCACAAACTATATGTTTGCACCTTGTTCTATCACCAACTCCAAAAAAGAAAATGGAAATGTAATCTTGAACAGCCACCATTCTATAAACAAATTTCAGTGGCATGAAAACAAGCACCAATCATTCTTTCTCTATTAAAGACAACTTTTTTTTCTCTCTGCACATGTTGGGATGCAACAATAAGTTGTTGCTAGAGGACAAGATCAATGTTGAACCTTATTTGGAGGATCAAGGACTTTCGCTTATGGAAGAGGAGCTGCGAGAAGGAACTGAAAGAAAAACTGTGTAGGCGACGACCAAATGGCCATGAGAATGTTTACGATAACTGGTACATCAGGTGATGGACTGGAATACATCTCATTTTCTTGTTTTTATTTTATTTTTTTTTTACTAATAAAAACCTCAAGAGTCTATTATTTGCCTATTCTTTTTGCAAAACAGATCAATCTGACAGATGGTCACTGTGTCTAACCACAGATTCCCCATTGGAGTATAGTCTGGATTTTGACTGGACCATTCTAATTTTCCTTTGATCCAAATCTTTATATTTTATTCCTTGCTTTATTTATAGAAGGGTTGTCCTGCTTGAAGGTGAACCTCTTCCCTACCTTGGCAGCTTTTAATGGGGTTTGTTCCTGTTGTAACCTCAATAAGCCTCCATCAGTCTTCCCATTCACTGGAATAATAAGTTTGTTGGATAATGGATGGATGGATATGTGCTGTTCTCTAGCAAAGCTTTGAGGCCTTAATCTCAGTGGTTTGAACAGGTGTATCTACACTGACAATACATTAAAGTGTCTAGTTAAAGTGTGAAAATATTTTACAAAAGTGTAAGGTATACCTCTCAAAAAGTATTTTAAGTATCTCAACAGTATTTGTCATTAGTGTTAAATTATTTTGGGGGAAACGAAAAGTGGTGGGAGGAGGATCTGGCTGTAAAGCTTTGACAAGAGGTGGTTTCATGCTTCCTCTTTCCAACAATAAATTTGTGTTGCAAAAAATTTCAATTGCACACCATTCGGATACAATTAAGCTGAGTTGGTCATCTTAAGCAGTGCTCAAGCAAAGGACTGTTATTGAACATCTTTATTCTCCATGATGAGTCTCACCATCCTGTTCTTACTCGTAACTTTGATGTTACCAACTTTTTCAGCTAAGGGTAAGGTTAACATTTCCATTTTAAATAAAAATAACTCAGCTTTTAATTTTGTTTAATGAAATTCCTCTATTTCAATTTTCCAGAAGGCATCTCTAAATGCTGTCTGAAAAACGTCAGAACTAAGGTTCATCGAACATTTCTGAGGAGTTACTATGAACAAAATGATCCATCATTATGTTCTGTACCTTCAGTGGTGTAAGTTAAAAAATATTGATCGTAGTTTGTCATACTTTAAACATTGCACTTTATTTAAACAAGTAAATAATACAGACATGTGCTGAATATTTTGTCTTTTACTTTTAAAAGATTTACCACAATGAAAGGGAGAAAACTCTGTACTAACCCCAGCAAAACATGGACAAAGACCAGCATGGCCTATCTGGATGGAAAGAACTGGCAGCAAAGACAAACTACTTTCAAAAAGGAGCTGGAAAGTCAATCAAACTAATCCCACTATTGAAACAATAATGGTTTCCCATTTTCTTCTATGCTGTTTTAGTTTAACTACCTATCAGCTTTGCAGTGTGCCACATTTTGGTAAAATTGTATCATCTATCGCAGTGCATTTGACTTTTCACAAGTTTTGTTGCCAATGAAAATCTTGAAAATTGATACTTTTACTTCAAAATGATCATGGATTCAACCAAAGGACAGTCACAGTGTAATGGTTGCAGTTCCCTAATCATGAGTTTTAAATCAGGGCAAATTATACATGCACAAAGCTACAATCGCTTTTGCGTCACCTAATGTTGATGCTGTTACGTGTTTGATTTCTGTAATATCACAAGCTCTCACACTCATGGGACATAAGAGTAGGAAAAACTCAACTAACTGAAAACTAAACAGTATACACTAATAACACCATTTTTTTAATGTAAAAAATTTTGCTATTTTTTACATTAAAAAAATAGCACCCAATTTATCTCAAATTTAAAACCCAACTCATCAGCGGTCTGGCAGTATGATGAATTTTTGCCCACAACAATGACCATTGCTTTCCACTTCCCCTCACAGGACGGTTTGACACGTTAGACTATGGGCTACCCAGATGGAGGCTTGCAGTCAGTGCATTTCCATGAGTGTTCTAACACAATGATGTGTGAAGGTCTAAAAAAAAAAACCAAACAAACAAAAAAAATAGTTTGCTCTCAGTAGGCTGAGAGAGAAAGTACAGCTGTGTGTCAGTGTGGTGCAGTTGGGGGATGTTTAAGGGCTGAGAATGGAGAGCATTTGAGGTTGTTGCAATAGCTGCTAAAACCAAACTGTAATGGGTTTTTCCCACCCCCTGTATAAATTATAAGCACACCCTTATTATTATGTGTATGATGGAGAATCTGAATGCAAAAGGTGAATTACCTCATGAGTTATAAATAAATATCATTTTAATTAAGTTGTGTCTGCTATTCATTTGCAATAAAATCTATTGCTATAGTACTCAACAAAGCTTGGTGTATACAGAAATGATCTGTGTTCTTGTATGATTAGTCAATTGAAAGAGCTTACCAAGATTTTAAGTTCTCTTTGATTTTAGTGGTGGTAGAAAGATTATGACAATGAACATATTTTAAAATCAATATTCACTTAGGTAACTTAAATGGCTTGTGACACTCCTTATACTCTGCATAGATTTAGAACTTGTTTTTTGGAGCAGTCCTAGCTCCTAGTTTTTTGGAGCAGTCCTAGCTCCACTTTCCTACAAAGAGGACACTTTGTAGGAAAATGAGCTGAGAAAATGTTCCAGAAAACACCACAAATCGTCTGACCATCAGCTGGATTCAAACCCATCAAAGGTAATGACTGGTGGTTGGAAGCGGAGTGGGCTAAAGTGGGCAGATATGAGTAGGTTTTTCACTGAAGAGATGTGATATGTCAGAAATTGTTTTGCCATCTGCTTATTTACTTTAATGTTATTTTCAATGGCTGTTTGCAACAACATGTCTGCTAACTTCCTGTGTGGCATTGTGGAAAACCCATGGACAAGAGTGTTAAACCAGATAACCTATCTGTGGGAACCAGAGTTAAAGAGATGAGATGAAAATAAATCGACAATTTAACAGTCTCAATCGTTGATTGATAAATTCTAGAGAATTCTAAAGAATATTTTTAATATTCTAACGGATAGTAAAAAAAGTACAGATAAAATAAATTCAGACATAAAGACACATTTCCAATATTTAAAAAAAAAGATAAAGCTTGTGAAATCAATTCTAACAGTCGATAATGTATATATGTTCCACCATAAAATAACTTAGATCTAATTTGCCTCGATGTCCACAAGTGTACAGGGAAGTAAAATTCTTTCTGTGTTTACATTTGCTTTGCCGTATCTTATTCAGCATTCAAAGAGGTTCTATCGAAGAGAGTACTAGAAACATCTTTTGTACTGGTAGATGCTGCTTTTATTCTTAATGTTGACATCCTTCTGATTCTCTCAACACTGGCATCCATTATTGTTTAGTTGAAATGCTTGAGAAGGCAAAATACAAGAGCATTAGAACAGATTACATAGCAGTTTTCATTTATTATTCCACCTCAATACTCTATTATATATTACAATAATTCTTTCATCAAACACAGGTTAGTCTTGCAGAGCATTTGTTGGGTAAAATGAGAAAGTGATGCAAAGGATGTGGTATGCATCTGATTGAAAAACCTGGGCAACTTAGATTCAGTGGCAGGTTGAATAGATAAGAAGCCATGTGCAGATTAGACTGACTGAGATAACACTCTGGTACGCCTAGCTGTGTAGGTTATTCTAGTTTTACACACTGTGGTTTGAAGGTAAAATGGTAAACTGTGGCTTTCACCCCTGAGAAGCAGAAGTAAAAGTTATGTCTCATAAAGAGTCTTTACAGCGATGATCTCAGTGCTCAGTAGACTTGCAATAACAGAGATGAATTTTTTTAAATAAAAAGTCCTGATGAAAAAACAACATTTAGCATAAATATTGGGTAAACTGAATTTGTAGTTACATGAGACTGACCTACCAATATAGAGGAACATCCAGCACTTAACGTCAGCTTGTTCAGCTGACACAGTTGTTGCTACTTTTGCAATTGTCACTGTCAGTTTTATTAGCTATTGGTTTCCATTTTGTGCATCTTTATTTCCATCCACATAGACACAGAGTACTACTGATTCAAATAAAAATGTTTGCTTCCAGCAGAAAGGTGCTTCATGGTGTTACAGGGGAATCTAATATGCCCCAAACTATTAGGAAAGCTCAACTTTTGCCATCCCTGTTCAAATATATATTTTAAGGGATTAGGACTTGGAAATCTTCCATACAATCCAACTTTGTCCAATCTCTGTAATGTTTGGACACTATGGACACTGACCTTAGCAGAGTCAAAACCAGCAGTGCATTAGGTCCTGTTCTGCGGTTTTTATGACTTTCTAGGTTAGTCACCAATTGGAACACATTGAAAAAATTTGGTAGACCACTCTGATGATGTGGCCCGTATATATGTCATCTCCATTTGCATATAATGGCTCTTAGAATGGTTAACCGGAGTACTTAGAAATCAATTTGTAACCCTTTGCGGATGGGTAGGCGTCAATGATTTTGTTTCCGACAAGTTCTTATAGGAGCTCTTTAACATTGGGTTTGATGTTTTACTATTTAATAATTAGCCTGTTATTGAATTAATTTGTTTAATCTACTTCAGCTAATCAATCTAAAAAGTGTGATCATTTAAAGTTAATTAATGATTTTAAAAAGAGGCAGTCATTCATAGGACAAGGTGAGTTTGAATAGATTTTTTCACCTTAGTGAACGTAATCATGGATTTTGTTGTCATAACTTCCCTGTTTCCTGCATCTACTGCTCACAGCCTCTTCCGTATCTGCTGATTAGCTCATTGATCTCACCTGTGCCTCTGCTCTTGCTGCTGATTGATGATGGCTCTCACCTGTGCTACTGCCGCCAACATAAGCCCATGCTCTGCACTCAGTCAGTCCTGAGATCATCAAGTCCTCCTGAAGCAGAAAAAGCAGCTGCAGAAAAATAAGTGGTGGGAAAAGTGAGCTCTTTTGACTCCTTAAAATTTGATAGTTTAAATTAACATATTACTAAAAATGAGGTAGGATAAGTTTTACTAATAAAAACATATATAAAATTAATGGTACAAGTGTTAAATTTGAAAGTACAAAAACTGTTTTATTTGTGCGGGCTGTTTGTTGAACTTGTTTAATGGGAGATTTTAACATCGGACATTTTGCTTTCTACCTTTTAAATGAACTGAAATGCATAGTATTTTTGTTCTGGTTTTTTTTTTCTTTTCATCTCACATGTACAGCAAAATGGCTCTTCTCTCATTGTTTCCCTTTCTCTTTCTCACCCCTTACTCTCACCTGCTCTGGTATTTCTTGCCTGCCCCTCCCCTTCCTGCTCATTGAAGACGCACTACCACAGTTCAAATGCAGCTTCACCAAATAAAATAGTGGGGAAAAGAAACTTTTTCCTCATAACCAACACATGACTGCAGACCACCACACTACAATCATCATGTTTATCAGTATGCTGTTCCTTTTCTGAAATTTTGCTAGCTTTACACCAGATTTAGCAGGATGCACACATCCAACAAAGAATATTTTCCCAAAAATAAACTAAAGAGAGGCAAGCTGACTTGTGATCTTCTGGATTGGTTACCACAGGGGAATTTTGGTAGGACGCCCTCTCCTGGGAAGGTTCAGTACTGTTCCATGTCTTCTCCATTTATGGATAATGGCTCTCATGGTGCTTAACAGGAGTCCCAAAGTATTTCCAGAGGGGTAGCTGTCACTGACCTGATCTGTTCTTAATCTTTTTTATAAACATTGGGATGATGTGCTGCTATTTGAGATCCTTTAGCCAAAATAAGGTTGTCAGGTATGTTAAATTCAAGTAATGTCTTGAAACTATTAGCCTGGCAGTTGCTTATACAACAGAGGTTGGCATTCTAAAATATGTCCCAATTTGATTAAATTCTGATATAAAAAAGGGCAATAATATCTTCACGTAGGGCCAAGTTGGTTTGAATACCTTTTCTTCCGCAAATATAGTCCTGTGAAAACTGGGTTATATTTGTTTGATATAGAAATTAGTTTGACGATCTGAAAGATTTACTTGAGAAAAAAAAGTAACAAGACATCTAGAAGGTGGCAAACACTTTGTCACAAATGAGAAATGTTTTTGGGAGATGGAATCAAAATGCTGATTTTATGAGAGTGGAATGCCTGCTATGAAAGAGGCTATGCTATGATTAGCCTATCAACTAAAAAGCATGGAAATATGTGAAAAATGAGCTACACTTGAAATTGGGTCAAATCAAAATGAGCAAGCGAGAATTAAACTGACATAACCTAGGAAAGCCAAGTCTGCATAACATAATATAAACTCTAACTGGCAAATGATGATGTGACCCATATAGTTTTTTTTAAACTATGCAGTGAATGTAGTGAAATATGGATATAATTTCATTCAGTTCTAACTCACGTGAACTGAACTGAGTTTGTTTGAGTGAACTTGCATAACACTGATTTCTCCTGAATGAATATCTTTCTACTTCACATCATGTTCGGTCAGAGTGCAACTGTTGAATGACATATTTGCCCAGCTGCTGTATGAGTAAGAGATATTTCTTTCCATGAGCTGTCTGAAACCAATACTTGAATGTGAGATAAAAAAAAAAAATTTGATTCAGCTGGAACATTGCTTTGTACCGTAATGTAGTGATAGGCAAAAATGTATTTAGACAATGAAATGATTTTCTTTTCCTTTTAAAATTCTGAATACAGAATTAAACTAAGTTATTAATTTTCTTTTATCTAGATATTTAGACCATTTTTACTGTTGTAGATATTTGTCTGAGCTGGTTTCCTTCATACACATGCAAACACAACGAGATACAGTCCAAAACACGGGAACCAGTGATTAAGCATCCAGGTAAACAATATTGAGAATATTGAATTAGTTTCCAGTAAGACTGTAAATTATCAGTAATATTACGTTCAACATTTTATCAAAAAGGGATTTAATTTTAAGATAGATTTCTAAGAAGACCTACATTTGTGTTTGACACAAGCATTTATTAAATAAAATCGAAGAGTTCTTAACTCTTGAATGTTTTGCAGATATATATAGTGTGTATTTTTGCTTCACAATTTCTTATTTTGTAATATTGAAGCAGAGATCTATACTCAGCTAGAAATGGGAGAATAAGTTCATTATATTGCTACATGTTGAATTTGTACAAAAGCGAGAGTTGTGTCCGTATTCTCAGGACAATGTTGGGCCTGTTTTGCAGGACGTGTTGGACTCTGCCAGGGATTTCCTCTGTCACCAATCCTATTTCTGGACAGGATCTCAGGACCTTGGACCGCTGTGTGTCGTCTGTCTCTCTCTCTCCCCCTGTGGTCCTAATTCTCTGATTGTGTGGAGAGTCCTGCTGATGTCCCCTCCCAGCTCATCAGCACATCAAGTCTTCTGCATAAAAGGAACTGGAAGAGTTCGGCTCATGCTGCTGTGTGCAGTAGACAAAGGTACCACTAACCATTGCTATGTTTCCAGTGAAAAACCGTAGCTCATTTTCTGTTCTTGCTGAGTAATGCCCAGAGCTTTGTTTCTGTTCCTTGTTTCAATAACCAAGGCTCAATCCGCTCTCCTACCTCCACTTTTTTACCCCTTTCTCCTTAGAGCATTACTACCACCAATTGTGGTTTTTCAAATGGGTAACATGGTTTTCTGCCTAGGAGGCACCACAATACAAATGAAAGGTCATATATTTGCCCCTCCCCCAAACAAAAAAAAGAGCTTAGGCACTTCCGTCTGGTGTGCACGGTAATATTGTATTGCAATACATTTTAAAAGGGAAAGAAAAAACATCTCTTGAGAATAGATGATTTTCTACCTATATTAATACAACATGTTTCTTTAAAACTTGCTTGCATTCTGTCAGGTTATACTTACCACATCTCCAAAACAAGTTTTGAAAAGCACCACCTGTGCACTACATATTGAGTGTTGCCTATCAGCTGGACATGTTTTCTGAAATGTTTTGTATAATTCTTAGAAGAGAGGAAACAGCCCCTCTAATACTATTCTTCTAAATCAGACCCCCAGAAGCACATGCAGGGTTGTACACATTTGCTCTACTCAGCACGCAGGATGTGGTAATTTGTGTGGTAGCATAAGTCCAACATCGCAAAAATAAACTCCCCTGAAAGACAAAGTATAATAACATAGTATAGAGTATATTGATGATACAATCTTAGACTCTGGGCTACACAAGCTACACAAAATTTTTAATGGCAGAGTTTGAGCCAACTATCTGTCTTAATGCATGCTCTTATATTTTAATCAGCAGCCACAAGGTTTGATTTTGTGGTATTTTGTTTGCGTCACAG
Organism: Alfaro cultratus; assembly: GCA_903066825.1. NCBI lineage: Eukaryota > Metazoa > Chordata > Actinopteri > Cyprinodontiformes > Poeciliidae > Alfaro > Alfaro cultratus. The sequence goes on from CAEFZX010018110.1 coordinate 24,144, forward strand.
TAAACAGGAAAAACAGACGTTGCGATGCGGCTGGTAGGATGGTAATAAACAAGATAAAGTGCTGCTAAAAAAGCAACAGCTTTGCCCTACTTACATCTATATGTAATATATTAAATCAACAACCTGCACCCAGAAAAGATTTTAAAAATTACATGACAATGCATTTGAGTTCTTATTCTAAATGCAGAAGACCACTATATGCCAAATTAGAAATGAAACAGCCATAGTTTGTGTGTCCATAAAATATATAGATGGCTGTCCTATATAGGACAGAATGAATGTTTGTTGCTGTAGTTTTAGATGTGTTGCATGCAGAGTTTTTGTGCAATATGGAATTTCTCATGAAAGATCATGGGTTTGTGGGTTAAGCTACCTTCCTGACTACATAACATAAGCTGACATTACCTGTTGTTTTCTGACTGCTGATCCCAGCTGCTGATAGCAGGTGGTGACCCTGAAAAGTCTGCTCTGACTTAAATGTTGTGTCTTGAGCCAAGTCATGATGGTGAATTTTCTATTGCTGTTTGCATAGCAAAAGGATTGCAGGACAGAATAAATTTTACTTTCTAAGACTAACTTTTGACCAAGTCTAAAATAACAAGCTACCGTTAGATCCCGGGTGGAACTAGAGGCATGGGATCTTGTAATATAGAATTTTTGCAATATCTCATGATTTTATTATTTTTCTAGGCAGCATGGATATCACTGTCGTCCTTGTCTTAAAGCAGGAACAAACCATTTCATAGTACATGAGCGACACAGTGAGCTGAGCATCAGGACGTGATCCATTCACGCTGCACCACAGCACAACACGAGTCACAAGACGCGCTGTATGTCCTGATTAATGGGGGACTGTCAGCCGATGTTGGAACCTGGCCCTTGTATTTGTCCAACATTTTCCCCCACATAGAGTGATCTTGGCTGTAAGTCACCAAAATCCAATTAGAATGAGTCCTGTTCATATCATCTAAGTATTAGTTTCTGATGTGTGTTAAATCTTGGGAAATCCTCTGTATTTCCAAAGCTCTGGCCTCATAGCTCACTACGTATCGACATCATTGTCCATCTTGTTTGGATTAAAATTTGGTTGTACAGTAGTTTGTTGAATACTTTTTAATTGTGATGGTTTTTCAAAGGATGCTGTGATTTTAATGTAACGACAGTCAAACTGTTCTAATCCCTAAAGACTCTGCGTTGTTACCTTTTTTCCTTTTTTATATCCAGATGGATTTCACTTTGCAGCAATGTCTTGTACTGACAGAATAAACACACATTTGTTCAATAAATTATTTATTTGCATACCAGATTAATAGCTACGAGTAATACATTATCAGCACTACCAAGCTTTATTAGGATATATTGCAGATTTACCATATATGGTTTTGTTTCCCCTGATTATTGTGCTTTTTTCATCATTGAAGCAATGACTCTCAACCCAATCACTTGGACACCAAGTGGAAATTGCATAAGAGGTTTTATAACATATCAGATACTGAAGTGACAAATGTTTTGTGCTCGACATTATTTGTTTATTTTCAGATTTAATTTGAAGTGACATTGTTTTTAGTGTTTTTTGATTAGCAAAGATTTACTATATGCATCTCTGAGTAGCAAGAGCCTGGACCAATCATCCAATTATTCAGTTAGGTTCGTGATTTGAATAGGCTGAAAAGCACTGCATTAAAATATTCAATATCCAAATAAATAGAATAGAATTGACTGGTAAAAGACACTTTGATTACATCATGTTTTTACTCTTTGATTACTCTTCTAGCCATGTTTCATTTTCTATCCTTTTCAGGTTTGTGTGCTGTTGTGATGGTCCTCCACAACTTCGTGGATGCCGATAGTATAGTCCCACTGGTTTGGACATTTTGTTATTGGCTGAAGTGTTGAATTGTTGTCTTTGCCTCCAACTTCTGGATAATATTCTTTGCCCACTTGCTGTTGGGGTCGGCACAAATTATCCTTCCGCCCACTGTCCGAAACCTGCAAATGGTTTTAAACATAAATGACACTGGAATTCAGTTTAACCTTTTTTGATCATTTATACATATTGAAATCTTCTAACTCAGGGAAATCTTGCTTCACATTGCAGGACACAATCACACAACAGACTGGAAACAATCAGCAATAAAATGGGCAGGAAAGAGCCTCATTGTTCTTCACCAACCAATATGTTTAACTGTGCGACAATGTAAAGGGATGAGTGATTATCTGCAACCCCGAACCTCTTCCACGGGATGTAAATTGGGTTTTCTTCTCTCTTTCTAATGACATATCAAGGTTTTTTTGTTTTTTTTTTGCTATAGTTCTGTTAATATTTGTTAGACCATTGCTAGGTATTTTTGGATGACCAGGAGATCACATAAAACATTCTGTATTCACTAAAATGTGTAAAAGGTTAAAAACAAACCATTTCAATGCAAATGCAAATCTGAACAATCATTAATTTGGACAAATGAAGAGATATGTTACTATGAGATCAGATGTACCTGATATGTTCAAGACAGTGAAAAAGCAGAGATTACTTACACAACTAGATTAAAGAGACAGACATGTTCCTTCTGAATGGTGTATTCCTTAATCTTATTATGAGGGATATTTTTACCGGACACTGAAACACACGGACAGTCATTTCCAGGTCCACCGACTACAAAGATAACACATAGAGAGAGAAATTATTTAAGTATTAATACACTCAGACTACTCAATAAATGACATTTTGATAGTTCCTTGTACTTACTTGCTTGGACCAAGTTCATCCATGCAGCGAAAAAAAGAAGAGCATTTAAAATCAATCTAACTTGCATCTTCAGAGTCAAATCTCGCCTTCAGTTGGCAAGTATCAAGCGTATCTGTCACTCTGAGATCGAAGGATCACATTCATTTAATTTTTTAGTCCTTCTTCTGTGTTGTTACAAGCCCCTCTCTACTACCTCAACCTTATCCGGTCCCTATATAAGTCTGTCTCCATGGTTACAGAGTGGGGAGAGGAAATAGTGAGGTTTGTTTTTACCTCTCAAAAGTCAAAGATGACAATCAGTCCATTAACCACAGAACCAGAGAGAATGAAACAAACACAAGATTAAAAAATTCTTACTCTCGAATACAGAGATAATCGTCATTTTCCACCACACTTACCCAGTGGCATCACCAGACAAGACCCCCGTCTACTTTAATAAATCATATTCAAACCATTTCCATTTCAATCAAGACAGAAATGTAAAACCTGATAAATAAATACATACATGTGGCCATTTCATCCCGCCATGACTATGGAAAGTTTCTGGGGTGTTGAGTAATTTTACCCAGAAATTTTAAAAGGTTTTCTACCCATTATCACAACTGATCTATTAAGAAAGCTATGGTAGATTTGTTCATTTCAAAATTGATTGGTTATGTAGGATGCAGTTCCACATTGATAACACGTAATCATCACTTTAGACAGTCATCCTCTTGTTATTTTACACTCATCAGGAAAGTAACCTTAAGAATCAGCATTTTATTCCACATTGATGTGCTACTCATTAATTATTTAATCACGGAAAAAATTAGCCATTATTTCCACTTTAAAGAATGTGTTTTTCATTTTCAAATAGTTGGCTTTTATCTTGCAGTTGTGGGTGGCTTAGTTGATTACACATTAGGTGCTTTTAAAAAACATTTGGGTTCAGTTATCTGAGGAATTACACAAACTCCATATCTCCATTTAATAAAGTTTGTGTAGTCAGGAAGTTTTAAATCGTCATTACCTGCAGTGCTAATTTCTGCAATTAAAGTGCTTGTGAAAGTATTTTGTGGTGCAATGCAAGAAAATCCCAGAAAGAGACTAAAGACATCTTAAGGAAATCCTTGTGGGTACAGAAACCACCTCATCTCTGACATGAGGAAGATTAGAGTAAAATGCGTTTACATAGTATTCTTTGTTTGTTTGTAAATATGCTCACTGCAAAATCTTAATAAGTAAGTGCTGATAAGTTTTTTTACTCCTCAGATTTGTCTTTATAAAACCTAATTTCTTTAAAAAAGAATAATTGATCTCTATTTTAATCAAAGACACAGTTGCTAAGATATAAAAACTTCCAGAAAGAAACGAAAATATGTTGAATTACTTAGGGCATTTACAATGCAAAAGTGGAAACAGGATGACAATGTGTGGAAAATAGAAACATTTTGTAAAGTTATTGAAGATAAATCATAGTAACATCGGTGTTAAAAAGCTTAGGGATAGGGATCTCTGCTGATTTTCTTTCCAGGCCCTATTGTCAATAATAGAATACTTTACTTTTGCTTAGCTGTTTTGTAATTGCACTATATTTGCAAGAAATTTGTTGAATTTAATGTTTGTCTGTATGGCTGGCTGACCCATTGAGCAACTTTTGTCACGTGTAGCAACCCCACCGTCCAGGTCTACCATGCATTTATTCCAGTTCATTTCCTCTCACCATCACTTCCTTTTTTTCATCAGCCCTTTCTATACAACTGATCTGTTTTGTTTCTTTTCACATTTTAGTTCCATTCATCCCTTCTTATTCTCCTGTATAACCTACATGCATTAAACTTTTTAACATGCCTCTTTATGAGGTAAATGAAATGCAGTATAATCAGTTGATCTTGGTTTGTCTACTATGCACTAGCTCATGCTCTCTCCTCTTATCAAACCAGTGAACTCACATTGATGTCATGGTCTCTGTGAACATGACAATATAAAACAACTAGAAGAACGCAGTTACTAAAAAAAATGATTGTGAGGTTTAACTATTTTAGCTTCATTATGTTTTAGTATATAATAGATATTGTTTTCTGACCAGTGTTGTTTGACACTGGTCAAACAACACTGGAAGTTTTTTTCCATCTTACTTCTTAACTGCTCAAGCAATCTGCATTTCCGACGTTGGCATTTCACCGCCACTGCTGTCTCTCTTATCAGCTGTATGTCTGAGCTGGTTTCCTGCCTGCATATGCAAGCCCACTGACACAGAATCTGATGCACAAAAAACAGCTATTAAACTTATTGTGTTCATAGGCAATTCTAAGAAATTATGACAAACTGAGGTCCTATTAAGACTTTACATTTATTCCCAGCAAAAACACATTTGTTGAATTATGATTTTAATTGTAAGTGAGAATTCTTATAGTTTCTTTGCATTATATACACATTGTAAATAGTCATTCATCTTTACATGCACACAGTCCAGATATAAAGCATAATTTTACAATTACTTAGTTGTGCTACTAAAGCTTTGATCCACAGTAGAAGTTACAAGACAATCTTTGGTTGTTGAATAAATGAGGAATAAAAATTACAAAGAATAAACAAAGAAATAAAATATCAAAAGTACATATATTGCAATCCTTCATTCTGAATTTATTTTATGTGTTCATGAGGTGCAATGCACTGAAAGCCACTGTATTTAAATATTGCATGCCATATGTCTTTGAAGTAACTTTGCTGACAGCGGCCACTTAGATGTCTTCTCTGCCAGTTCTTCATTTCCTTGTTTTGTCATTTCCTTAGTGTTAAACGTCTTTGTGTTGATGCTCTTCTTGTTGTTGAGGACTTTGCTAGAATATGGTGAAGTGCTGACCTGGAACCAGAGGCACCAGAAATGGTGCTTGGTGCTGATGTTGGATTTGGAGAGGATTTTGCAGATATTGGATTTAAAGTCGTTGAAGATGATGCTGCTTTTGAAGAGGTTGATGTTTTGGTTGATGGTGCTGATGTTAGTTCTGATGTTGGTTCTGATCCTGATAATGATGCTGGGCCTGATGGTGTTGATGGTGGTTCTGATCCTAATGCTATTGATTGTGTTGATGGCACTGTAGCTGGTTCTGATCCTGATGAAGTTGCTGGTCTTGATGGTGGTTCTGATGCTGGTGAAGTTGTTGGTGTTGATGGTGGTTCTGATTCCAGTGCTGATGCAGGTGATATTGATGACATTGATGGCACTAATGCTGATGCTGTTGTTTGTTCTGATCCTGATGATATTGATGGTGTTGACTGTACTAATGCTGGTGCAGATGGTAGCTCTGATCCTGGTGCTAATGCTGGTGTTTCTGTTTGTTCTGATCCTTTTGCTGATGATGGGGCTGATGGTGATTCTGATCCTGATGATGAGTCTTTGAATATTTTTTTATTCTGCTCTTTCTCCAGCTGCAGAAGGACGTGGTTTGCCCAGGCATCTTTGCGGTTAGAGCAAATGGTCTTTCTGGCCTTTGTCTGAAAACTGAAAATGATTTTTAGTTAAAATCATTATTATTCAGTTTTATTATTGTTTCTCATTATTAATGCAAGGTTACACTGATAATAATACATCTTTTATTATCAGTGTAATAAAATTTTTGCAACATTTTTGTTCCTGCAATTAATGTGAGATTAAATGAAAAGTATTGTAGTGCATTAAAACTAAATGCAAAGGTAAAAATAAATCTCCTACACACCAGAAATAAAAATTTGAAAAAGGAATAATTTGCACAAATGAACAGAGATGTTGCGATGAGATCAGATGTAACTGACAGTGTAGAACAGTGAAAAATTATAGACTACTCACACAATTGCACTAAAGAGACAGCTGCCGTCCTCCTGAATGGTGTATTCCTTAATTTTAGAAATAGGGACTCTCATTTTGGAGACTGTGGTACAAGGACAGTCGACTAAAAAGGTAAACCACAGAGACGTATTGTAAGTATCAATATTCAAACCACTTAATCAATGACTTTTAGATATTTTGTACTCACTCGCTCGGACCGTGTCCATCCGTGTTGTGAAACATAAAAGAGAAGTTATAATCAAGCTGAACTGCATCCTCAGGATAAATCTTTGCCCTTAAATGTGTAGCTGTTGAGTCTTTCAGTGAACACAGTTTATCAGTAAATAATCTCCCCGCCGAAATGTATATAAGAGCAGAGAATCCAGTGAGTCTTGTTCAGGCAACAGACACGTGGTGTTCGTCTTTCAAGCAGTAGCATGCTTTCACTCTTCTGAAACCTTGAGTTTTGATCTCAGCTCTTCTTATACTACAAGCCCCTCTGCCTCCTACGTAAATGTTTCCCCCACGACCAGAAAGAATTGCTACAGCAACCGCATGGCGGGGAGAGGAAACCTTTCAGTGTCGACGATGTGAATCATTCCATTTACCACCGTTCTGCCCACACCGCACTAAATTTGAGCCTCAACATCCCTACATATATACACTATATACACAAATTATCATAATTTTCCACCACACTCACTCTGAAAATTTTGATTTGCCTCATATTTTTAATTCACACACTTTTTGAATCATTCCGTTTCCCTTATGCACAAAACCATCTAGCCTTTATTTACTCCATGTCACATTTTTTAGGGTTTTTTTTTCTTTTACATTATTTTACTAAAAAATTACATTCTACCTTCTCACCAGGCAAAGAGAGCTCATCTGAACTCATGCAGTAGACTTTTTCAGTTAGACAAAGTACATGTGTTCAATTTAAGTCTCAGTCAAAATAGAATTGACCCAGAAATGTGTTGTTTGATCAGTCCTTGTCAGGGTTTTTGCAAACTAGACTACATCAAAATAGAAGGTTTTTTTAGATTGTTTTTTATCCTGTAAGCAGTTTACAAAATTATATCCAAATGTCATAAAATATTATTTCAACAAAAAGTTTTTATGTTTGTTTTCCCTTTATAAAAAGTGAGAATCTCTGGATTTTTTTTTGTTGTTGTCACCCATCATGCTTAACCATCATTTTGACCCCTCCCGCTCATCCTCCTTGACCCTTCAATGTAGTCATTTAGCTAAATTGTTTGACTTGAAAATTTTTTGGTATACTTATTGTCAACTGGAGTACACTCTATATAGAAATATGACCTATAAAACTCCCTTTCTGAAGCTAAGTCAACATGGAGATGAACACCCAAAATTTTTGTAAACGATAAGAAAACTTGTGTGTCCTGAAACACAGGATGCAGCATCACATGTGTCGTCTCATATGTAAACACTGAAACATAAAGCTGAAGTTTTAAAATTTTTGTGGGGCCCAAATTAAATTGGGATCCAGTTTAATTTTTTTTAACATTTTTGTCACAGTCTGTTCATTTGCATGTACCTTACAAAAAACATGATTCTAATTGATGCATTAGCTCATCCTCTCTCCTTTATGATTAAACCAGTGAGCTCACATTGTTGTTGTCATGGTCCTTTTGTGAACAAGACAGGAGAGAACAATTATTACAAAATGGAGATTGTGTGCATTCACTTATTTAAACTGTAGTTATAATTTAGTATAATACAGATATTGTTCTAACCAAAGTTTTTCAAGGTTGTGCTCCATCTTACTACTTTAGTCTTCACAAAATCTGCATTTTTTACTTTGGCATTTATTTACAACCTTACTGCTGTCTTTCTTATCAGATGCATATCTGACCTGGTTTTGTTCCTGCATATGCAAAAACACAGAGACACAATCTGGAACATAGAAACTACAATTTAAACTGACTGTGTTCATAAGCAAATAAAAAAGAAAAAAATCTTATTAAATTAATTTCTATTAGGATTATGTATTCACAGCAACAATGTGCTTGTTCAATTATTTATTTATAAATTAGAACAATTAAAATATATAGTTTACTTTTGCTTTACATACAAATTTATATAAAAATATAATCATCTTTACATGCATATAGTACAGATATAAAGCATAGTTTCACAATTATTTTGTTGTGATACATTAAAGATTTGACATTCAAGCTGGTCAGGACACTGGAAGAGTTGAAAGAGTTTAGATGTTGGATAGTTGTGTAGGAAAAAATGCTAACAAAATATGCACATAGGAAATATTATGTATGCAAATATTGCAACTGTTCATCCTCAGTTTGTTGTATGAGTTCAGGAGTTGCAAAGCATTGAAAGCCACAGTATTTAAGCATTGCATGTTATATTTCTTAGAAGAAACTTTGCTGCCAGCAGTCACTTCGATTTGTTTGTATATCTTCTCTGCCAATTCTTCATATTTCTCCTTTTTGTTTTTTTCCTGGTTCTTCGATGTCTTTGTGTGGAGGCTTTTCTTGTTTTCACGGATGTTGCTGGTATACGATCGTTTGCTGAGGTGGTACCAGAGGTACCAGCAATGGTGTTTGATAATGACGTTGATGCTGATGTTATATTTGGAGCTGACTGGGTAGATACTGAAGTTAAAGTTGTTGATGATGGTATTGAGGATGGTGCTGTTGAGGAGGTTGATGTTTTGGTTGATGGTACTAATGTTAGGTCTGATGCTGGTTCTGATCCTAATAATGATGCTGGGCTTGATGTTGACGATGGTCCTGACCATGGTGGGGATGTTGAGGTTGATTGTGCTGATGTATGTGTCGACTGTGGTGGTGTTCCTCGTCTTGATATATTTTCATTCCGTCTTTTCTCCACCTGGCGAATGACATTTTTTGCCCATTTATCCTTGGGACCGGAGCAAATTGTCTTTCCTTCCACTGTACGAAACCTGAAATGTATTGTCAGTTGTTTAAATTATTATTATTCAGCTTTATCATTGTTTTTTTTTCTTTTTCAATGCAGGGCTACATATGACTATTTTCTAATATTTTTGTTACAACTTTTACTGCTAGGTTTTTTTAGTGATTGGGAGATCTACTGAAATGCTGTAGTGCATTAAAACAAATTGCAAAGATAAAAAACTAAATTCTCTGAAAAACCTTATATAAATATCTGACAAGTTGCAGAATTGAACAGCAATGTCGCAATGAGATCAGATGTAATTGATCAAGATGGAGTAAGAATATAGACTACTTACGCAACTGCACTAAAGCGACAGATGCCTTCCTTCTGAATGGTGTAAGTCTCAATATTAGAATGTTGGATTCTTATTGTGGAGATCACAGGACATGGACAACCATCATCAGGAGATCCAATGACTAAAAACATAAAAAAGAAAGAAAGAGAGATAATTTAAGTATCACTATATTCAGACCACTTAATCAATATCTATTTTGATATTTTTTGTACTTACTTGCTTGAACCAAGTTCATCCATGTTGTGAAACAGAAAAAAGAGGTTAAGATCAAGCTGAACTGCATCTTCAGGATAACTCTTTGCTCTTAAATGGGTAGATCTCAAGCCTTTCAGTGAGCACTGTTTCTAATAAACAATCTCCCCATATACCAAAATGTATACAAGAGTGGAGAATCCGGCCGGTCTTGTTCAGGTGGCAGACAAATGGTGTTCAGCTTTCAAGCAGCAGCGTGCTTTCACTCTTCTGAAACTTCGAGTTTTGATCTCAGCCCTTTATATACTATACTACAAACCCCTCTCCCTCCCACCTAAACCGTTCCCCCGCTACTAAAGAGGATTGTCACAGCAGCCACATGGTGGGGAGAGGAAACAACGAGTTGACCTTTCACACGTCACAGATGTGAATCAGTCCATTTACCAGCGTACTGCCCACACTGCAACAAACACGACCCTAAACATTTCTAGTAATGCTTTTGTAAACAGGATTTCATCACTTTTCACCACACTCTATCTGAAACTTTCGATCTGCTGCTAATTTGATCTCACACTTTGAAATATTTTGTTGCTCTTTTGCTCAAAAATAATCTAGTCTTTATTTGCTTAACTTCAATATTACCCTGTTATTTTTAAAATACCTTACCATCAGTAAGATCCTGTTTTATCTTCTCACTAGACAAAGAGATGGCCTCATCTGAACTCACACAGTGGACTTCCTCACTTAGGCAAAATAGATGTGTACATATTTTATTCTGTCAGAAAAGTAAAACTGGCCCAGCTATGTTTAGTTCTAGCAGTCATTTTAACTCGTGTTTTCTTTTTGCAGTTCTGTATATTATGATTTCACTTGTTAACAGAATTATATCTAAATATTATGAAGTTTTATTTCAACATAAAAAGTTTTCAATCCCATTCAGCTCAATTCAATTTATTTACATCATCTCAAGGCACTTTACAAAAAAGAAAAAAGTTAGTTCACTCCAAGTACAAATATATTCACATAGATCCTAGTTATCATCCAATGCTATCAAATTCAGTTTACTTGCGAAATTGCTTCAAAAAGTTTGAAAAGTCTAAGAAAACCCAATAGATTGCTTCAAGTGCCTGACTTGTCCTAGTCTAGCATGCACCGATGGGGGACGATCACTTGCATTGTGACATTTTATGGTTCAATTTCACTTTCAAAAATAGTGAAATCATTGGATTTGTTCATGGCCTTTCAGAAATTGGAGATGGATTTTTAGGATAGCACAAGAACAGGACAGAAAGTTGTTAAAAAGCATTTGTCTGCACAGTAGAGAGAATATGTATGTAGTATTGAAAGTGAATGTGCACGCAAGCCAGAAAAGACAGACTGCAGATATTTAGATAAAAATAAGCCAAAACACTTTAACCAAATGGTTATTGTGCAAAAACTGAAGTTAGACAGTATTGTTTTACCCATCACAAATGGGTACAATTCTCAAAAAGGGAAGTGTGGGGGTCATGGAGAAGGGTCTTTAAAGACTTTTAGTTGCTCTGTTAAAACCCACCGCAAACCTACTTTCTGTGAATCAGAAAGGAAAACCTGAGTCAACCTGAAACCATGCGTGGCCATGACTACCTCAAAAGTTCCCCCATAATAAATACTATTCACAATGAAACCAGTTTCTGTAGTGAGGTTTATCATTACAAGTTGGCTTTGCAATGTTTTTTTCTAAGATTGCACATTTATGCAGTTAATGTGTTAATTTAGGCTCCGGAGAAAAACTATTGACATTAATCATTTGGCAAACTTACTTATAGCTGATGCAAACTAAATGTAACTATTTTTTTAGGACATGTCTTGAGCAATACTCTATAGGCAATACTACATTTGACATCTCATTCAGTTAAGTTTGTAAATTGGACCAATAGGCTTTTTCCTGTTTTTCTTTAGATTATATTGTTTTTTTTCTAACCTGCTTCATGTTTCAGCCTGATGACATGCAGGTGTGCATTGGTTAAAACCAGTAAGATTTTGGACATCTTTTCATCTCACCCATTATCCTCATCAATCTTTTTGAACCCTGTTTATCCATCTTTGCTGATTTTTACAACCACTTTCATCCCACTCATCCTCCTCATTTTTCTTTGTGGCCTGCTCATTAATCCATCCTCTCCATCTTCATCGCAGCTAAACCACCTCATCCTTCATTATAATCTACTTCCCTTGCTGTTCTCCATCTATAAGAACTATTTTATTCCCATATATCCACACCATCCCTCTTAAATCCACTTTCCAAAGACAACAAACTCCCAGTAAGTGCAACCTTGACTACTTTTGGTAGGGCAAGCAAACCATTCAGCACACCAGAACTTATAGTCAATGTTCTGAGTATACCCTCAATTAAAACCAGAAAAGTTCATCTATGTCTTAGGTTGTCCTTTTCCCTCATACGTTGTGAGTTCAGAGGACTGACCAGGGAATATTTGGCAGAGCACATAATTCTTTGTAACAACTGTATATCTTGGGACCCCACTTGGGCCTGGAGCATATTTTCTAGTTGCCATCTATCATACACTGAGGGATGCTAAATATGGGAAAATATGTGTATGCTGCCTGGAAGTACTCTGAAAAGAGGTTGTGTTCAAAGATCAGGTGGGATTCTTCTACATTTGACTTGGGATTACACCAGATCAGTGCACAGGTCTGTACTTTTTGGTTTTGGCCAAGTCAAGTCCATGTTAACAGAGTTTTTTCCTGGCAATTTCTCACCCAAAATGCACACATAAAGATAAATCCAAAGATGCATGTCAAAAGATACTTGAGCAGGTATCTACATTATAACATGAAGAGCATCTAAAGCATGCACAGAAACTGCAATCCACCAAATGTCAGCATTCCTCCAGCAACAAATAGGTTGCCAGAGGAATACCAGGTCGAGTATTCATTCTTCTTTTATTCATTAGCTGTTGTCAAGGATTGAAGCCAAGGCCGCTGGTTGGCTGACAGCGTAGGAGATAGGAATTAGTCTCCTTAAAAACCAAGAGAGTGGAACGCAGCATTGCAGGAAATTACAATCAATACACACTCTCATACCCTCATGCTACATCAACCACAAATGGAAATGAGACGCACATTGTCAAGCCCAGCAGACACACAAGGGCAGACTCAACAACATGATTCGCACTGCACTGACTTTCACAGAAAACCATTCTGTGTTAGTTTTGACACAGAACACCTCCTTATCACCTTTCATGGAGTCTCGCTTTTTGCTTTAAACCACAACGCCATGACGCTTTACACATTTCTACTTGAACATGAGTCACTAAGCCAAATTTAGGCTTAGCCTTCAGCATGGCTACATGGTTGAGACAGTTCTTTAGAACAAGAACACGGTTTCTAATGTTGGACTGTAGCAGAGAGGTGGAACCATATTGTAAAACGGTTTCTACCGTATTCAGTACTGTTTCTACCATACAGTAGAGATGCATTGTGAGAGGCATGTTGTAAAAGTCTGAAGTAATTAAAGCAGTGCCTGATCAGATGAACATATTTGGCCAGCTATTTCTGCACACTCTGCTTGTTAAAGAATCATCTCCACGCAACTCAATGTTTAATTTTATCCTGTGTCCAACATTCTGAAAAATTATTGATTCATCCTTAGATGAAATTATTTGGATCAGACATCAGTCTTCGCAAAATCTTTCCAACAGGCCAGACGTGAGCAAGGTATATGTCAGAGTTTAGGTTCGGAGAATGATGGCGTCTCAGCGTGACAAGGAGAATGTCTGGTTTTGCAAAGAGCAGAGCAAAGCGGGTCAGTGTCAGAGCTGGAGAAGTGTTGGGGGGGTGCAGTGCAGCCATGCACACCGATCAATACACCGACCTTTCCTAGAGTTATTGCATGATGTTCTGCTCTGTTCTCAGCACCAACACATAAGACACTGTTGTTGTTCTCCAGTACAAATGCGTGTATGACCATGTCTCATTCTGACTTTTACAATGCCCTGAAAAGTTCTCGCACCCAAAAAACATTTTCACCACAGATTTTGATGTTTTACCGAGATTTTAAGTGAAAGCTGACACAATACGTGGCATGTTGAAGGAAAAGAATAAATAACGCAGCTTTTTGTTTACCAAAGTGTGGTATGACATATGTTAAGCCCCTTTAATTCTAATGTTACCAAACATAGTTCACGGCCACCGACTGACTTCAGAACTCATGCAGAGTTGTTTTGCAAAGGCTTGAGTGTAGCCCACAGCAGACAGATCAGGGCTCAAGATAGGAAGTCAGAACCAGGATTAGGTTCTGACAGTTTTCAACCTTTACACGTATCAGAGCAATTTTCAACTGTCATCTGAAATGGAAAGATTGTTGAGCAAATATAAATCAGCCACCTAAACCGGCATATCTAGCAAGAGACAAATAATCTGGGTTGCAGCTTTAAGGTCCAAACTGACTTTAGAGGACCTGCAAAGATGCTCAACTGGGATTTGACGGGACATGTATCAATCATATACTCCAGAAATCTGGTCTTTAAGGAAGAGTGGTTAGAAGAGTCATGAGAAATTTAATTTGCTTTCTGCCACAAGCTGTCTGTGTGGGGAAAAAAATTTCCTGGTCATACGTTAGAATGGCATATTCGAAGAACCCAAATCCAATTCAAAATTAGAGGCAAGGTATGAAATTTTATGTTGACAGATGCACTTTATCTAATTTGAAAAGAAAAAAAATTGCAGCCCCTTCATATTACTGTTAGAGTTTGTTGTTGAACAAACATGGACTATCACACTACTTTGTGTTGGTCTGGCACAAAAAATCCCTGTGAAAACATTGAAGTCTGTCTGTGTAAAGCGTAAAGATATTATCAGGTTCAAAGCAGTGTATCTTTGTGTGGAATTTACCATAAATACTGTTCTTTTAGACTATATGTCACACACATACACACCAGCTGTTAAAATGTTGAGTGGATGGTTCTCAACAGATAAAGGCCTTTGACTTTTCTCCCAGGCCCCTGATGTGTGGCTTTTGTCTGTTCCTGTGCAATATATATATATGGATAAACTCAAATCCCACATGGAGTTGAGAATTGTCATTTACTTTCCAATTAATATTTCAATTAGGTAAGTAATGCCCAATTCATTACCTGAAACTGGTGGAGTTCAAATGAAGCTGACCTCATGCCCCAGTATCAATCTCATATTGACATTTTTCTCTGAAGCTTGAATTGTGGATCAACCGTCCATTTAGGGAAGGCGTCAATAATCGACTTAAACCGGGGACAGGGGGGAAACATTACCATACGCATTAGCATAGACATTGCTCTCTCGGCTCTGAGGTGATTTGAATGTCTGTGAGAGTGACCGACTCACGGTTCAGGGGACGCAGGAGCGCGCAAAGTTTAATCAATAAGCACTTTAATTATAGCGGCCCGCGGCATGCGGCTCTTCACGGTTGGGAGACGCACGGTAGCACAGCTGATCCAGCATGATCATTTCAGATGGAGTGACTTTTTCATCGCTTCAGTAACCTGTCTCTGGCCAACACCATTATAGACAGCAAATTGTCCACTCCTCTCTATGGGTTTGGTAAAATGGGCCCATTAGTAGCAAGGTGGCAGTTGTTTTTGTGCGTGTATGTGTGTGTGTTGCTGTTGTTGCCTGTGAAATTAAGTTCATACTTTCTTCTTATGGTCTCTCCTTATCATAAGAATCAGATTGGAGTTGTCAAAACTATGACAAAATATCTGCTGAGTCACAGTTTTTGTCCTAATGGTGAATTGTTAGTACTCACTGTAGCATATTACAACTATATTTGAAAATAAGGTTTAGTATTTTCACATATGGGTTTCATAGCTTGTTTTTATTGTTCCAGCTTATAGTTTGTTGTTCTTGAGTAACAACTATTACCATAGAGCGTTTCACATGTCTAATGTGTTTGGAGTTTTTTATCAGTTCACTGAATTTAATATTATGCATAGGCAAATAATCAAACACTACTGTGCATGCACACTATGAAAAGATAAGTCTCCATTATTTATTTGAAATTTTGCGAATGTTAAAATTTTTATAACTTACTGAGAAAGAAGAAGTTTTTTCCAACTTGGCAACAAATCCATTCTCTTCCTGAAAATGAAGCTAAATATTACAATCTGACATGTATTGCAAAGTTTTGCCTTAAAACTATTACAGATATGAAAAAATGTCATCTGCTGCCACACATTTTTCAGTGCAGTTCTTTATGTGTTATGCAGTTCTTCTAAAGTTACACTGTAGCTCATATTTCCAGATATCTCCATGTTTTTTCTTTTCTCTTTTGGGAAATCTGATTATCATGTGATCATGAAGCATCTGTAAATTTTGTCTTTGAAAAGGCCTCCTTTGATACAGATTGAACCAACTATCTTCATCATGCTTTAATTCTTTCATTGTGAGGCACACAGTGAGTGGCACCTCATTCCTTCATGGAGTTTAATGTTGGAGCACTAGATGGCGCACTTCTCCTACAGTGAGTAAAGGAGGGCTGGCACTGTGACAGAGAGAAAGTCAGACAGATTTAACCCAACAGTTAAAAGGAGATAAAATACAACGACTGGAACCCTGAGGTTACAGCTGACATTATTCTGTGCTTCATAGCAATAAAATATCAATTGGTCCTGAATAATTTAGGCTTCCATTTCAGAAAGACTCTCCTAAACTGTTGACTTCTAGTTTGTAGCTGTGCTTCAAAGTTTGTTGAAACGTGACTGATTTGTCTGCTTGTTGGCCATTTGTCTCCTTTTGGCAGAGATGCATCAAATGAGGCTGTGTTTTAAAAACCTTATTAAAGGGAGATCAAACAGCCTCTTTAGACCACAAAAGCCCATTTATATCTTAATGCAGGTGCCCCTGTTGCTTCATGGCGTTCCTTTTAGTCTGGCTTAAATATTGCGTCCACTCAGTTCATATTTTACATAGTTGTTTTTATCTTTTTAACAAAAAGGGCAATACAGTTCATGTGGTAAGTCTATGTAGCCTCGATGTTGATCTAGATCAACATATTTTATCTAATTTTAAATGCATGTTGCATTTGAGCAAAACTGCCTGGTCTAAAAGTGGTCTCGATAAATTAGATCTGTATATCATGCTAACAGAAAAGTGAATATCTTTCACCTTTTTTTTATCGTTTTAAGTGGATAATAGCATAATAAAATACTGCATATGTCTTTACTTATCAGCTAAAAATGAGGATAGTTGCAAATGTGAAAAGATATTTACACACAGACCCATTTAATAAATCAGAATATTACTAAATAGTTCATTTATTCCTGTAACACAGTTCATAAAGTGAAACACAGTTATATAGATGAACTACACAAAGTAATGTTTTCCAGACTTTCTTTCTGTTGATCATGTTGCTTTTCAACCTAGTTAATGAAAACATTACATTTAAGATTAGAATATTATATCAGACCAATAAAAACAATGTAATAGAGGAACATAGGCCTAATGAAAAGTATGTTCAACACCTGATTAAAGGTTATTTTCAAAAGGTACTTCTGCTCTGACAAATGAGTCTCATGGAAATTCTAACTTACTGAATGTGACTGTTTGTAAGGAAGTAGAGGATAGAAACAACATGCATTAAATGTTGCTGAATCTTCTAAGCTGTACAGGTTGTGTTTTCTCCTCAACCTTTTCTCAAAATTATTATTCTCACTCAAAATTAATAATTGATACTTTTCTGTCTCCCTCAGTGTGTGTCAGTCGACCGACCATTCACACATTGGTTTAAATGTACTTTCTACTAAAAACTGATCACCAGACTGTTTTTCAACCTCTTCACTCCATCCACCGCCACTTTGTTGTCTTAATGCCCACAATGACCCCGTTAGCCCTTAAAAAAAAATTTCTTTCACTCTTCTCTTCCCTCTGTGAGATTTTGCCATTGGCTCCTGGGTTAAGCAGGTCATATAATCCCTAAATGTGTGTCCGTGTGTGTTTGTGTGCATGAGAAAGCGTTGTCCCTCCTGCTTTCGCGAGATTATTCCAAGTTCCTGACCTCCTGGAAGTAAGAGGGGCCCATGTTTAGAAACACAGTCGACTGTCTTTGTCTTGTGAATCCGAATGGGGGGGACCTCGGCCAGGGGGCCTCCGTCTCTCTGAGAGCCCACAGACACACTCAGCCTGCCCCGGAGCTGCCGTGCGTCGACTAATTCTTGCCACCTCCATTCTAATGTGAATATGCCTTGATTAAGCAACCAGCTGGAGAAGCAGCCCGAACACTCCCTCGACACACACTTTAGCACACAAGAAAACAACAGGATGAGTTTGGGTTGCAAGCAAAAACATTGATCCACCGTCCCCTCACTGTGAGTCAATCTGGCCCCAATAGCCATTCAAGTGTATCTGCTTGATCTGATGTTTCCCGATAAGAGAAATTCCTCCTGGGGTCTGTGTGTGAATAAGAGATATTGATTGCTGAGTGTCATGGCGGTATAGATCTCAAGCAGCTGTAAAGGGGTTTAAATGAGGCCTGTAGCATATAATTAAAATGGTGTGATAATGTCAAAGTAGATGCAAGAGAAGAATTAGGGCTTTTTCTAGGTTTGACTACAAAAATACTAATATGCTGTTCAGGGCTGCACTCATCCTCACCTTGCTTTCATAGTGTGAATATCTCAGATCAAGTAAAACAGCCCTGCTGATTGTTGTCGGAATACTCTGACAATATATTAAGTCACTTTATGCTCTTAAAGATTTCCATGCACACTCACAAAGAAAAAAAGCTTCATTCTGCATCTCTGAACTTTCAGTGGATTTATGTTGATTCATTGTACCTCGTCTTTAAGTTGATCAACATATGTTTCCTATTTTTTCCCCGGACTGAAAGGACTGAAGGCCTTTTTTATTGTCAATAGTCTGTCAGCAGGATTACACCATGAGTTCAAATTGAATTTCATGTACCTCGGTAGTGAGATGGAACTTGGCCAAAAGAAAAATCTATTACATATCGCTGCAGAAACAGATCACTGTATCTTTAAAAGAGGGAGATAAAGCAGTAGCCTTGGCAAAGGATGCACTCTGAGTGTCATTCTTTCGTGTTTTTGTCTGTCAGCAAGATTACATAAAAAAACTACTAGAAACGTATTGATCATCATCGTCAGATGTGGAGAATTCTTTTATGAAAATATTCAAGCACTGGCCTTGGTTAAAAAAAAAAAAAAAAAAACTTTAACAGAGCTTCTAGTTCATCTTGTCTTTATTTATTAACCATTTTTTGAACACTTCTCCAACAGGTAAAAACACCATTCTACTCATTGCAGTGGCTGCTGTCCAATGTAAACGAGTGATGTTTTTAACAGGAAATTTAATCAAATTAAAGTGACATATAAAACATTCATCAGTGCAGCCCCAAATTCCTACAATTTTATAAAAATATATCCTTTATCATCTGCTTTGCAATATATATTCAAAGTTCTCGCTATCATATGAGAAGTTGTGTTGAGCTGTATTATGTAGTGCTTTGTAAATATGCAAATATATTAATAAGTCACACACTTTTCTACGCTTTGCTATGTTTTTATACTAATGTCAAAACACAAACTAATACATAATTATGGAATCTTTAGCAGTTTTGCATTGACTTATTGGATGTTCAACTTCTTTGACAGCCTCTAACAAGTTTCCTTCCCTTATTGCCCTGTTTTTATCTCCAACCATTCTCAAATCAGCTTGTACCAAAATCCACATCTAATCCCAATAAAACCACCTCTACACCATCATGCAAGACGTGTGGAGTGAACAACTGCTAGTTGTCAGTTTCTTCAACCTTTAAGAATCTGCGGATCCTCCAGAGTTGCCACGGGACTCCTGACTGTTTTCTTTAACCACATGATGCTTTTTTTTTTTTTTTTTGCATTAATGTTCTCCAGCAAATCTATGAGGCCCTGAAGAACAGCTGCAGTTTCAGATCAATACATCATTGATGATCTTATTTTATGGATCAAACATTGAATCTGTGCTGACCTTTTCTCTTCTCTGTTGGTTTTGCATCCTCAACATCAGGTTAAAAAAAAATGCACTAAGCAGAGTAATACATGCAAGTAACGGGATTCTGGGAGTTGAACAATGCACGCTAGCAGAACTCTTCAATAGACAGGTAATCAGTAAAACTAGTGCCATTCTTGCTGACAGTTCTCATCCATTACACACAGGGTTCCAGTTTCTGCCTGCTGGCCTCCGACTCAGGCTTCTCTGTATGAAAAGTAAGACATACAATCACCTACAGCAATTTCCCTTTTTAATACAGGACAAGAGAGGAGGAGTTAAATTTGATTGGTTGATTGATTAGCTGGTATCTATTTTTGTTTGCTTCACATATGTTACTGATGTAGATCGTAATTATTGGCTGATGATAATATACACTGTTGGTACTCTCCCTATCATATGGACTGCTGTTGATGTTGTTTTTGTGCACTGTATTGCCCCTCAGTTTTAGAACTTTGATTGTATGTCTTGTATTGTATTGCTTGAATAAGCCTGAACCTGAACCTTATATTGAATTACTAATGAAAGTTATTGGTTGCGTGGGATTTCATTTAGAAATATTGGAGTAAAGGCTCTGAACATAAGTGCACACACTGCTCCAATTTTTGTTCGTCCAAATCTTGTACGACCTGCATTGTTTTTTTTGGTTTGTTTTTTTTTCTCTTTTCCATAGTAACAACAACACAACCAAAATTATGCAGCAAAATACATTAAAATTGGTGGATGTGATCTGACAAAATGTGGAAAAAGTTCATAAGGTATGAACACTTTTGAAATATACTGTAAATCATAACAGGAGAATTTTCAGCATTCACAACAATTCATACAAAATATTGTTTCTCAACTTTATTGGACAGCTGTTTGTTGACATGTTGGTCTGAATCAGTATTCTAGTCTTGTGGATGAGCCTAAATGAAAATAAATGACAAAACTCACACCAGAAAATGTTAATGTCTTGATTCCACTGGTTGGTATTTTCACACACACCATAAATTACTTTTATCCCAAGGCAATTCTCAAAAAAAATCCCTATTTATCTGTGTCAATATTTGTCCCTGATGGCAAAATTTTAAACCAATCAAGTCTAAATGGGAACAGTTTGCACTGCAGGGTTTAATTTTTGTGTGGTCTGAACTACATCTCTGCAGTTATCCAGCATCTTGTCAACAAAAAGCATCAACCTTCACCTTCATACAACTCCATGTGACTGTAGTAATCCCTTAGAAAACATTCAAGGCCACTACAGCGTGTATCCACTGACTTTAACCATTCAGAACACATCTTTTTTACAACCTTGCATGTCTGAATGGAGGAGCTTACGCAAACTCACTTTCCAGATGGCATAGGTGCAAGTCGTGTTAGCACAGGTAATGCGATCAGAATAATGTGTTTACATCATCAAGGGTGAAAGAGGATGAGCAGAAGGAGGGGGTAAGCAGCAGAGTAGAAGTATTTTAAGCAGTGAACGTGTAGAGGTAAGAGGTTGTGAAAGAAGGGTTGGGGAGGATGAAGGGATAATAAGAAAAGGATGCAATGGATGATAAACGATGAGAAAAAGGGGAAAAGACAGAGCCGAGGAGGGAGTCTCCTTGTCAATCAGATTATGAACCAATCATTTGACAGAGAATTGCTTTGACCTGAAACCGTGCAGATCGCATTCGCTCCCACACGTACGTACACATCAACAGATGCACTCGCAGTCATTTCCACACAGCTGTATGGAGATAAATGTGTCTCACTCGCATCCAGTCTGGTGTTAAGTGCACGTATTAGGCCGTATCAGCATTCATGTACGGGCTTCGTTTGGGTGTGTGTGAGTCTGGGTGTAAGTAAGTGAATCAGTAATGAGTGAGTGATGGATGGACGATAATGCACATTTGGCCCCTCTCACAAGCGCTGGGAGAGCTTGAATGTCTGGCCAGGCTCACACATTACTCTCGAAGAATTGTGTCAGATAAGACGGCTTTCTAACTTCTTCATAGTAAACTGTAAGGAACATGTCTCTCTTCCCTGCTCCTCTGTCTTTCCACATTTACCTTTCACTACATTTATCTACTTCTCTATCTCTTCTCAAAGTCCCCCTTCTGTTTCTCACTCTAGCTGTCTGCTTCTTAGTAATGGAGCTAATTTGTTTAGCTGGCAAAGAGTGTCTGTCCATTAGCACAGAGGCTGTTGGTGCCGAGGGAAATGGTGACAAATCAAGCCAACGTGAGTATCTGATCTGTGCACATTCTTGTGAATCTTTTTGTATAAAGTAAGAGAAAACAGCCTTTGAAAGGAAAAGCGTCTGTTAGAAAATAATTTATTTCTAACTCTCAATCAGCATAACTGTCGCTTACATCTACAAAGAGCTCAGCTTTAATGTTTCAAAGAGTTAAAGTGATTTTTGCAGGTTGGAACACTCTTGTGTGTTACTCCACTTTATTGAGTTAAGTTAAAACAGCAGGGAAATTGATGGCTTGGATAATAATATTATGTAGCCCTGTACGTTTGGAGAAGGGTGACTGAAAGGAGCTCAGAAACTGAAAGACGCCATGCAGTTCACCCTTCACTGTTAAAATTTATTTCCAAAGAGCCGATGTCAATACATTTTAAAACCAGAAACCTTAAAAGCGAGAAACATGCTTCGCTCACAATTAGCTTTTTTTTTCCCCAAAGCAGAGCGATGATTTTAAAATATATATTTTGACTCAAAAAGAGTCTTTCATGCCACAATTCATTAAAATGGAAAATCTGCTACAGTATAAGAATTGCCTGATGCAAACAGCAACAGATTGTTTTAAGAAAAACTAAAGTTAAACACAAAATGTAAAATAAACATTATTTTACTTAAAAAAGTTTGTTTTATTTACCTTTTGGTAAAAATGTATTGTTGAAGTTACATATAACGTTACCATTAATGCAACAATCATTATTGACTTTGCAGATATCAAACTCTTTGTCAAACTTTGCATGTTTTTACTGGTATTTTGATGTTTACAGTATCAATGACAGTGTCATGCCTTAGGAACTAGTGTTCCACAAAACATACATGTCATCCTGAAAAACATATTATGAATACTGAAGCAACATCTCACTGTACGTCAAAACTGTGGGACAAAAATTCTAGCAAACTATTTTGGACGCTTGATGAAATTTGCCAAAAACAAACAAACATTTGATCCAGTGGATAGAGCTAAGAAGGAAAAAATTATCAAATTATAAGAAAATCTATGTATAGAGAAAAAAGAAAGTTAGACTTAAAACAGAAAAATGCTGACTTGAAAAATCTCAATGAGGAAAAAAAGGCAATTCCCTCTACATACAGTTCGTGTAAATATCTTTTTTACAATTGTATATTTAAAAGTAAGTCTGACCCCTGATTCATCTTCTACTTGATCTCAGCCACTGCCTCGACACAAAGGACTCACAGAATGATAGATTTCCAAGCCGGGCATCTCTCCTAACTCTCTCTGCCAACAGACTGACAGGGCTTGGGCATGCTCCAACTCATCCTGATGACTACATTCTTTTTTTGTAATCCACCCTTTTCTGTCTCCGCTAACACCTTTTAAATGATGTGACACTGGCTGAAGAACGTGAGAAGATAAGAAAAGTGCCCCTACTTGCTTCTATGTCATCACTGTTGTGTTCAAAAAATATTCTTTGTGTGGAACATGCAGTACAGGTAGATTCAGCAGGAAGAATGTTTTCCTCTTGACCTGATTCTACTTAGCACAAACATTTTTGCCTCTTCCCAGCTGGTAAATCTACATGTTTTCTAGTTTTCTCATCATTGGATAATAGGTCAAGTCCAGAGGGAATGTGATACAAAAAGGCAAGGTTGGCTTTCATTGATTGCTAAATCATTTTTTCTCTTTGAGAAGGGAAGACACCGGCTGCTCCTCCACAATAGACTTACGATAAATATGCTTCCATTGCTGTATATGACAGACAATATCCACTGTGCTCTCAAGTCAGCATTTTCTGAATCTATACTCGGTTCTGGTGGGTTTGCACTTAAGTATACAACCCCAACGATTTAGCAGGTCAATGAGCAGCACTAAAAGAGAAGACGCTTGGAATGGTGTAAATGTCTTCCTCTCTCACCCTTTGTCAGTTTGTCTGTCTGCCCTGTTTGTTTGCCTCCCTGTCTACAAAGCTGGCTTCAGTCTCAAGGAGAGGCTCCTTCTCTTTCCAGCGCCCCGTATTTATGTGGGCAGAGCTGGCAGATACCAGCAGATTTTCCTCCCTGAATAGCCTTTTTTTTTATCTCTTTTTCACTCCCTCTACCCAACATTCTCTTCCTCTTTTCCTGTTTGAAAGACCGTCTCTATTGAGGTTTAGGCATCTTTTTTTTTTGAGTGCTGAAAAGCTCTGATGTTAAGATATTGCCACTTTCAGAATTTCTTTAAAAATTTGGAAGTAAAACAACCACTCCATCCCGGAGTGTAAATATAGAAATATATCTAGGTTTGGGAAGATTAATTGTGTTTTTGCAGACAGGGGCCACGTCTGGCCCTGGTTGGGGGATGCTGAACGGGTTCCTGACTCGCGTATGCAATCGAGACGATGAGACAGACGGGGGCAGGCAGGGCTTTGTGCACCCGCCCTTTCCCACACTCCTTTTCACCTTTTGTTGTGAGGAAAGACCAGGGCTCTCTGACATGACGAATCGCTCTGCCTGCTTAACTGAGTCAACAGCAACTGGAAAGTAAATGGAATTTAAAGATGAATATTAGGGTGTCTTGCAAAAAAAAAAAAAAATCCTTGAACTTACCATTTTGTGTCTTACAAACACAAACTCCAATGCATTTTGTTGAGATTTTAATTAATAGGCCAACATAAAGTTGGGAATAATTGTGAAGTGGGAGAAAAGTGTTGTGTACAGTTTTTTTTTTTTTTTTTTTTTTTTACAAATAAATACCGTATATAAAAGTATGAAATGCATTTCCATTAACTCCCTTTACAATGATGCCCATAAGTAAAATCCAGCAAAAAGAAGAAACAGACAAGACCACTGACCATCCACTCAATCAGTAAATAGATTCCACCTGTAATAGACATTAGTGAAGTCCAAAGTACACAGCAAACCTGCCAGACAGTTAGCTAATAATAAAATTCAATAATTGTGTCGTGCTTCACTGCACCTCTACTTGAAAACCCCATCCCCTCTTTAAAACATGGTGGTGGTAGCATCATACTGTGGGGAGACACGTCTATAAATGCTAGAAGTGATTGTCCACCAGGACAAGGATCATTAATATGCAATCAAATCTATAGATCAAAGCTTAACCATGGGTTAGAATAGCCCAGCCAAAGTTCAGACCACATGAGAATTTGTGGCAAGACAAATGATTTATCAAAGTTGGTAATAGTGTGAACATTCATGAAACTCATGGCTGGATTACAAGTTAAAATCCAAAACAACAATCAAAAATAACACACAAAACATGATAAATCCAATTTTCTTCTTCGTCTTTCTGCGTAAATATACGCAGTGAAAATAGATAAGACACTTCAAAGAGCTCGTGGGTGTACCTGAAGTAAAAGCAGCGGAGGAAACGGGAAACCTTCACACTCCGCTCAGTCCAGAGACCATTAATGTGGCTACCAAACAATCCAACTCAGCTCAAACTATACTGCAACTAAGAATGAGCCACACAAATGTGTCAGAAAGAGAGGAAGAGACAAACTGCACATACTTTTGTAAAAAAAAAACCCACACAGACCATTTTTCCCTCTGTACAGTCATACACTACACTTAGTGCTGTTTTAACTCATGAAAATGAAGAAAAAAACACTTTGAAGTGAAAAGGTTAATAGTGTATGAATACTTTTTTAAGACCTTCCACTTATTTAAAACTGCAACTTTTCGCATTTTTCTCTGCTACAAGCCTTGGTAGCATCCTGGAGCAGTAAACTAATGGTCTCAACAAGTCAAACTCTAAATGTGCAGATTTCACAGTGGGAGAGTCAGTCGCAGGCTCAAAAACTAACACACATGCTCATATGCACACCCATGCCTCTGCCTAAATGCCAGCACCAAGCTGTTGCCCATAAAGTGTTTGGGCTGTCACAATAGAGACATTACCACATGAGTGAGTGGCTCTGAATGGGGCTCGGGGTGTGTGTGTATACAGAGTGTTGTGGCTATGGGGGAGCTCATGGCAAGGCAGACGACCCTGTCATCACCTCTGCCCCATGTCAAACTACCGATCGGCATCAATGGTGCATGCATCGGGCGCACACATTTACACAAACTCCTGCCGCACGCCCTGTTGCACCTAAACAAGTTTGTAACCGTCTTTTTTTTCCCCCCACCAGGATGAGACTCTCTACATTTACACAGTAGCATGTGATCAACTTACAAAAGATAAACTGTTTAGATGGTTAGTGAATGGTTGACCCAACCAAGCCAAGCAGGGTGAGGGGTTAGACTGAGAGGTCAATAGAAATGAAACTGTGCATTTTCAAAATAACTGAAAGGCTGGGGACACTTCAGCAACAACTGGATATGAATGCCTAATTGTTAGAGAACGCTGATGGTGCAAAATAAGCACACATGCATAAGGAAACACCCATGTCTGAAATGTTTGTCAGGGAGCTATCGCTCAATTCTGTCAGCACTTTGTCACTCTAGATCCATGTGTGTGTATGTCGCCTGAAAAAGTCATTATGCACAACCAGTCTCTTCAACAAGCCATGCAGAATGCGTGTGTGAGCGTGTGCGATAGAGGGAGCAACATGGGTTTTAGGGGCCGTGTCACCCACGTCTCTGGAGGAATGCATGACAGCAGTGTTTTGTCACTGCACAGATGAGTGCAGCATCACGGCAGGAGAGGAAGATGAAGAAAAAGAAGCAGAAAGGAGAAAGGCATGAGTTTAAGGGGAGGGAAAAAAAGAAAAATATGTATTTTTTTTTTCTTTCTTCAGCATGTGCCTGGTGAGGAAATTAGGTCATCCTAAGTGAAGCAATTGCTGGGAACAAATCATCATCATAATTGGATCCTTAAAAGTGTGTAAAGGTGGTCGCTATACACGCACAAATGACCAAAACACACTTCAGCAGCAAAAACACAAAAGGCTGGGAGGGGTTAAGATAGGATTTTGGCATAAATCAGAAAATGTTTGACAGGTTTATTGCTCTTTCAGGAGCCCCATTTGGGACAGAAGCATGATAGAAGAACGTTACTCGTGGCAAATATAATTGTGGTCACGATCTTACCATAAATCATGGCGTGGATGCATCACATTTGCCTGGTGGCAGCATGAGGGGAAAAGATTCCAATGCATCAGCTGACCTGTGGGATGTCAGTCCACATTCTTTCATCCCACCACCTCGCAACCCCCACACCCAGGACATTCACAAGCAAGAAACATGGCAAATTGAATATGAAAGTGTACTTTAAATGCATCAGTTTTTTTGTTTTGTTTTTTTTCACCTTACTCATGTAGGTAAATCTCACTGAGGCATGAAGTTTCATTTTAAGGAGAGACCTGTTTTACATATCCACACTCAAAAAAGTGCATGATAAAACATACAAAGTCATTAAAATCCTTCTAATTATCTTGACCAGCTAGAACTATAATAAAAAAATACACAATCAATAAAACATTAAGAGTTTCTTGCACTGACCTTAAGATATGTTTAATATCCTTTACTGAAATTAATCTGCATGGTTTCAGGTAATTTATTTCAATTATGGGGGGAGCATTATAAAAAAATACCACTTTCCCAAATTCTGTGCAAACTAAAGGAACAGCTAAAGTAATGCAATATTGTGATCAGCAGCTGTTTTATTAATGAACATATCAAATTTTTCTATATTGATATATATATATATATATCAATATATATGATATATAATC
>CAEFZX010018111.1:0-11319 GCA_903066825.1 Alfaro cultratus
CCACCTGGTGGTGAGTTGGAGTTGATGAAGAGGGAAGCTACCAGTTAAACCATAACATACCAGTTAAACCATAACATTAAAGCTGAACTGGGAAAGTGTGGTGGAGACCCTGGGTCATGTTCACAGCCGCCACTGCAGATGCAGTTTTCAGGAGTTAAAGAGTTGTTGAGACATATATATATATACACACACACAAATCACTTTTCTAGGAATAATAATGAACAGAACAGCTTGGAGTCATTTGTAGAAATCAGGAATTAAATGCTTTTGAAATAACCTCAAAACCTCAGACATTAACTGAAAGGCAATTTCTATCTTCCCAAATTGGTTGCTGCAATTGTTTTCATATTGCTATAATTTAACAGACAATATATTACAACTATGATTTGCATCATTTTGTAGATTGGTTAACTATTATAGCTGATAATCTATTGGTAATTGGTGTTTTTTTTTTTTAGCATGATTCACTTTGATACATGAGCTAAATTAGCAGCAAAGGTCATGGATCTGTAAAATAAATAAAATGCTAGCCAAATCCATGTTAATGTGGTGATTTGATACTGTGGTAGGGATGGGTAATGTGCCTTAGAGCACTAACAGTGGATGTGTTTTAGTGAGAGGAAATCAATTCTGACAAGCTGCAGAACCAGAAAGTTTATTTGTATCAGCCTGAGGAGCTTTATGAAGCTTACTCTTTTTTTTTTTGACAGATGGATCTGTGCTGCTAAGTGGAAATAAAACTTCTACTTAGAAAACACCTGAAGCATGTGCTTTGAAAAATTAAAAAGACAACAGTAGGAATGTTTGTGGACAGGTAGAAAAATACCAAATGCTGCTACTGAATCATAGAAAAAGTTGAAAAGTTCAACCTGATGATGAAGATTCTTGTGATTGTAATGGCATCGCTCCCTGATGTTCCTACACTGCTCTGTCCAAAACTTGCTTTCTGTCATTTCCTCTAAAGAAATGTAACAACATTTGTCTATTTTCAAAGGGCCCTCCAAAATCTGACCCATCTAGGAATGTGACTGATTTCAATCTTGCATTAGAAACCTTAAAGCATCTCTTTCACCGGTCTCTGGCCAGAACAGCGAGAATGAGCTAATCAGGACCATGGTCATGACTCACCATGCTGCCAAGCTGTTGCTGCCTCTTATATTTCAAACATTCTCCGTTTGCGTTTTCTGCACTCCCAGGCATGGCTGTTCAACAACAAACAGATGAACATATAAACCTGTTTCCATTTTGTCTCATTTCTAAAGCTCCAACAGAAGAGCCATAATGGCACAACTGTACATACTGTGTTGATTTAGAAGAGTAACATTTTAAGCAGAAACATTGTTCCCATGTGAATAGATTGCAAAAACTGAGTAGCGCCACCAAACCTCCTCCTGCCCCGAAAAACGGATGACATTCAAAGCAAAGTGAGATCAAACCAGGGAAGAGATGGCATGTCTGATATCGAAGGAAACGTCCTGCCTACAGTTTTCACATTCAAATAAAGGGCAAATGTGGAAATTCACAAACAAAAATTTATATTTCAATTAAATATGACTTCTTTTTACCTAGATAATTATTTAAGGACTTTACAATGTGTGGCAAAAATATTCACAACCTTTGATCTTTGTGAATTACAATCACAAACTCGAGTGGGTTTATTGGGATTTTATTCAACATACAATGTAATGCTACATGCAAGGAAGAATGACACACAATTTTTACAACAAAAAATAAATAAATCTGCAAACTGGTGTGTATTTGTAAGCATAGCACCATATTAATGCTTGGATCAAATCAGGTCCACCAAAATGGACAGGTGAAAGTCTAGACTTAAAACAAATAGTGAATCTGTGGCAAAAATTGTTCAAAGATGCTTTCCATTCAGTCTGACTCAGCTTGAACAGTTGAAAAAATAAAGAATGAGCAAAATGTCACAAAAATGTGGAAACATGTTTCCTCAAAGGCTCCAGGAGTTAAGCCATGTGGCCAGTGGAAAGGTTATACAGTCAGTGTTGTCCAAACAAAAATAGGGGTTTTAATTCATGTTAAAAAGGGACTTTCTGTTTTGCCTTAGTAATAAAAGGTTAACAATTTATTAAATTTTGGGTCAACTGTCAAACAATATGACTGCACAGTTGCTCTGCATCAAGAAGGTACAAATCCCATCTTAGAGTCTTTCTGCATGGAAATGGCGTGTTCTCCCAGTGCTACTTCCTAGTATTTTGGTTTCCTTGCATTGTCACAAAATGTGACATGACTGACATTTGATCACTCGAAATTGCATTCATTGATGAGTGTGGGTGATGGACTAGGAATTCGTCCAGGGTGCAAAGCACCTCAAGATAAACAAAAATCACCTCGACTTTCATCAGATTTCAAAAAGGTAAAATATCTGATGTTTCAACATACTTTGGTGCGAATTACATACAGCTCAGTGATTATGGTGTGTGGCAAACCTCATGTTGGGGTTAGGATGCCAAACAGATGCCACTATTTATCAGTGGTTTCTCTGAGATATTGCAGAAGCCAAAAGAAATCTACACAGGATTTATTAGGAAATAAATTCAAACCTCCAGGCCCTGCTTCTTTAACAATACCACTCAGAGGTGGTTTTTGAAACTGAATCCCATCCCATTCATAGAAATTTGTTGAAGCCATTGTTGAAGAAATATAAAGAAAAGCTGAAATATCCTGATGGAAATTGGTTAGTTAGATTATCTTACCATTATAACTATTTTTCTTTTCATAGAAATATTTCAAGATTTCACAGGAGACTCCATAGGACATATAAGCAAGTTATAAATACTACTCTAATGATTGGCAGTGAGCAAAATTAAAAATGCAATTCAATAAAATAAATTTGTAAAATGGCAATGTAACATAAAACTTTCCAGACTATAGTTTTTTACAATTATCACAGTAAATTTCAGTGATATACAATTTGAAATACCTTTATGTTTTAAGGTAAAACACTAAGCAATTTACTGGTTGTGCTTTTAATTCAACATAAAAGAATCAACTTGCTCATAATTTGGAAATAAGACACTATGTGAGGGAAAGGAACCCATTAACCTATATTATACTGACATGTGGAGGGAAAGACTGGGAACTGTGTGAGGAGTTAATGGGATTACATCATTAAAAGCTCAGTATTAGATATGGAAGGACAAATCATTATGAGATAACGCCCTAGTCTGAGCAAGAACAGCCCGAAATGGCTCCAATAGATTTCCCTGACCTCTGAAATCAATAAGACTTTGGACCAGAAGCAGACAGCTTGACATCTGTGTGACCTTCCTAATTGAACTCTCTGACCAGACTATGACCTTCTTCTTCCTGCACAGTTTGCCCGAAGGACCAAATGTAACTTCCTGCTCAGTGTTTCATGACCAAAGTGATGAGCTCAATAAGAAGTTAGCATGTCTTTTTCGCCTGGCCTCGTTGCACCTGGTAAAGCTCTCCACCTTCAACACTTTGGCTTCATGGTGATCCATCTGCTGCCGCTGCTTTCTTCAGAAGAAGAATCGGCTCCAGTGAACAGAAGCTGCCAGGAGATTAAAGCCGCCTACCAAAGCCTCTCTGCATTCATTAACTCAACAGACCAGCAACAGAATACAGATGCAGTACATGACAATGAACCCCCTGGGTGGGAGATGCAAACAGGCAAACTGACAAGTGAATGATTACCTTTTGGATTGTGTCTATCTGTCAGTATAAAACGGAGCTTGTTTGTGCACAAGTCATAAATTTAATCTGCCTTGAATTTATTCTCATTCATTAATTCTCACCGCATGTGCTCCGTCTCATGAATGCACTAAATCCTTGCTGGCAGCTTCTCCACCTGGACAGAAGAGTGCTGCAGGCGGCTGAAGCCTGACTGCAATACTTTACAGGTCACTTGATTTGTTTCAATTCAAACATGATCTATTTACTGCTCCCCTGGATGCCATTCAGACATGAGGTAACCCAGAAAGGACACCAGAAACATCTGCACTCTAGGATCTAGTAAAAAAATAAATAAACAAAATTAAAAGATAAACTTTCTCCTGAGTAAACAGTCAACAATATCAGATTGACACAATCAAACAAGAAAACTGCATGGTTTCATCCAATCATGCCTTTTCCATTTCCTATTCCAAATATTATCTACTCAGAAAACCAGTCCAATTTGCCGTTACATGTAGAGAGCATAAGTTTCCTTGAAGTGTCCTTGCTTTTGATGCATGCACAGCTTTAAATGTTTTACTCAGCAAGGAGAGATGTGAGGTTCCCGGCTATCCATCTGAAAAAAACAATTAACTCCAGATACATTTATTACAATCTCTTCTGCAACCAACCAACTGTTGGGAAGCTGATTAGAAAGTAAAACACAAAGCCACATCCCGGGACCAGAGACCCCACTCTGTCAGTGCTCAGCATCTCTGAGGTCGACATTCTATGATAGCTTGGAGGCATCTGACATGAATGGATCAGGAACTGATAGCATGCACAACTGATTTACTTCAGATCCCACCTGCATTGGGAGTCAGACAGGATGATTTTATTATCTTCCATGCAATGTATCTCTTAAGATCAACTCTGCAAAGGTGGGTTGACACAGATACCTGCTAAGTGAACATGAGGGTCTTTTTTTCAGCCTCCATGTTGTTCTCATGGAGGCTGAGATGCAGAGATTCAGTCATATCAAACATTCTGTTGCAATGCCTTTTAAAAACCTTTATAACTCCATCAAACATTGTCAAACTGTGTCTTCATCTGAAAATAGGCAGAGTAGGAGGCACCTGAAAATCTACCAGGATATGAGAAGAGGTCAAGAGGCCAAATTAAACTCAATAGTACACTGAAACATGACAGTGGCAGCTTCATGCTATGAGACTGCTTTTGTTTCGAATGAACAGAGAAGCCAGTCTGATCTGAAGAAAAAGTAGATGAAGAAAAATCCTAGAAACGCTACTTGAGGTTGCAAATACCATAAAACTTGGATTTTGCCATCATATCTCACTAAGCTTGAGATGTTTTGCAGAAGAGAATGAACAATTATGTCCCTTATGAGTTTCTTGTTGAGCTGCAAGAGACATACCTAAAAATCAAAGTTTTTTTAGACGAGATACAAATACTTTTTCAGGGTGCTTTAACTTTTACCCTCTGTGTATGTGTTCATTCAAAGAAGAGCTTAAATACAAATTAAAATATGGTTTTGTCCGACAGATTGGCACAGATTGTGGATTAATTAAAGATGACAGCATCTTTTCAAGTGATGGAGTCTAAAGCAGCTGTGATACTTTTACAACAGTACATGGGCTCAGCCCATTTCTTGTTAATTAAAAGTCCCTTCAATAGAGTAACATCTGTCTCACTCCTTTCCCCATTTTGTTGTTCTCATGGAGGCTGAGATGCAGAGATGCTGGCGAGAAGTAAAACTAGTATTTAAGAAGCAGACAGAAACGATATTTGGTGGAGGACAAAAATGTGCAGTGTCTGCTGAGTGGGTTTAGTGGTTTTTGCCCTTTAAGTCAGAAGGACATCAAGTCTGTGCTTACATAGGGACCTCATTAATTACGCCATCCATCCTCAACAAGCACCTACTTATTTACTTGGCACAGGTCTTGCAGTGCCAGTGAGTTGTTGTGACGGCTTTAAACGCGACTGGTTATCCTCATGGACAAGAATGCTCTGGCACCTTGGCAATAAACCAACAAAGAGCACTAACACAGTAGGCTCAGAGTCATGTGTTACTATTTTACAGTATAAACCAGAAGCATGGCTTTTATTCAAACTTAAAAGCTCAATATTTGTCCACTGAAACTTTACACACAACAACTTTAAAGAGTGATTTGTTTCTGAATTGCTGATGTAATTTTATTTATTTTTTTCTGGTAAGCAACAGTACAAGGCTTTGGCCTTTCTGTAACAGTACATCGTCTTTTTGGCTTCATTGTCCTAAAGCAACTCAAGACCTTTAAAACTATGTTCTTCGGACTTATCTCCTTTGCACACAGACATCCATTATGTGCTTGCCAGAACAAAGGGCTTAGAAACTACACTTTTGTTTCCAGCCAGGCGACATCCTGCTATTTTTGCATTGCAGCACTGAAATGACAAATCCTGCAGGGAACTAGAAAATTTCCAAAATGTGTTTTGTTTGTGATTTGACAAAAACAGTGTTGTTCTTTTTTTTTCTTTTTTTTTTTTAAAAAAAGCTTTCCTGAGATTGTGAAGTAAGGAGAAACCTAAAAGTATATTAGTCACTGCAGTATAAGCAACTACAAAAGAAATCTAACAAGTAAATAAACTCACAAAATATATTTTATCCATTGAAGAATTAAAAGAAAAGGTTTAGAAAAGCACATTGGTTTTCTAATGGAAAAATATTTAACTTTGGCACTTTGCAGTAAAAGTAAAAGTTTTTCATGAATTTGGCCGCCTCAAAATTTTTGACTTCCTTGGAGGAAGGACAGTGAGAAAATGTTTTTTTTTTCTTATCCAGTGAGTTTTAAACTTTATTTACTGATAACAGTCAGCATGGTCCTTTTTATATCTGCAATAAAAGAAAAATATATTTTTTCCTCCTTACTGCTGTGTAATTGTTAATCCCATGAGCCTCTCAGCCTAGGGGAGTAGATGTCACCTTTAAGCAAGTACATCTGGCTGCAGCAAACAGATTCACCTCTCCTTCAAACGAGTGTCAATACATTTGGAGAGAGATGAGTGTGGACACTACAAGCCTATTTTATGATAGCCATTTTACGCTAATGTTCACCTAAAAGGTGTAACATGATCACTTTGATGTTGTTGTGCCTGAATAGCAACATGTCCAGCAGAGTTCATTGGACTGCTTCCAACTTTAGCTGCCATCATGGTTGACCCAGTTACAATGGCTGCCTGTGTCCCTCGACTCCCTCCTCATGTTTAACACATCATGCATGCTTTAAACCCTGAACATTTCTCTGAATCAGGATTGGTCTCACATATTTTTGACAAAACCTAAATATTTTAGTCCGTTTAAAAATGCACAAGTGTTCTTGCGGTTTCATTTGTGTTTTTGTTACAAAATAATGGCTTCTTTCATTTGGGTTGCCAACTTTTGAGGAAGGAAGTTTCAGTAGAGAAAGGAAACATTTTAAAAATGGAGGGTAATGCTTTCCTCTGTGAATGAAATGAGAATATCAAGAAAATCAAATATCAAAAGTAAAAATTAATATCTTGGGCTCTTAATAATGAAGCAACTACAGCAACAACTACATAACAATCTTTAAGACAGACTTCACTTTGATTGGTATTGGGATGTTTCGACATTGCGAGATTTCACACTACAACATGTCAACTAGCTAGACTGATGTTAAGCATTTCACCAAACGACTTCAGGGAGTCTTGCTGTTCAACACGCTCGGCGCAACATTAAAACCCTGTGAGAACATTAACTGTTATGGCCCATCAGTGGGTATCATTAGCAATTATTACTGTTCAAAAATTGTGATTCCTATTCTCTGCAAAACAAGTAATTTAATTTTAATGTAGCATAAATGGAAGGACTATTGTGAGGCATAATTGCAATAAAGGCAAATTGTTTGTGTTTGAGATCAATGAGGCTATGATCTCATGTGGGTGTTTGTTTTGGAGAACAGTAATGGTGGGCTTCCATGAGGATGCTGTTTTCTTTACATGAACAGGATGGAAATAACGGAAAATGATGTGTCATTTTTTATTCATCTTCAGTGTTAACAATGAAACTATTCTGAACAAAATGAAATGGCATTTATTTAAGCTGAATTTCTGCTTTAATGGTTATTAGTAACAGATGGTTAAGTATTCCCTTTTTACTTAGAAACGACACAACTCTTTTTTAAATGTGTTTTTAAGGATATTGTTATTTTAATGGGTATCATCTATGTTATTGCATGTGAGGGCATTTTAATTTCGCACACAATATTATGTTTCATTAAGGAAAGAAATGCATTTGTAGTAACTTTTGTTTGTGTTGCAAATACTTGAAAATGCCTCTTAGTAGTGCATGTCTAGTTTTATGTTTTAATGAGGCATAAAGAATGTACAAAAACATTGACATTTTCATTGCTTATTTTCTGTTTGACAGGGACACCTTGTTGCTTTGAAATAAAATTCCTAATTTCTTCTAACCTTGATTCCACCTGACACAAGAACAATTCACAGTCATGACATTTTGACTTTAAACTAGAACTCTTATGAGTGCCAGACAAGAAGTTATATTTTTAAAACCCAGTTATCTTTGGAAGACAGATTTTAATAAGCCAGCCCTGGCACAGGAAATGGTGCAGTTCATACCTCACTGCAGAACAAGTGAAAATAGTTGGGCTTACAAGACATGTGGATTGGAAAAGGTGGAGCGGGATAATGTACGGCAGCTGGTCAAACACAACGAGTGAGATGGGAGAATTAGGTCTTCCGTCATAGTAAGGCCTAAAGATCTCCTCATATGAGCACTAAAACATGAACAAGCAGGGTTCTGTGTGTGTTTCTGTTTCTTTTTCTATCAATGGCATCTAAATTCACACCAAATTACAGGAATTCCCAGACACTTGAATGTGAAATTTGATGGATGCCACTTACATTAACTGAAGGTCACAGTAAGGTTTGAGTGTTATGATTTAGGTTACAATTTATGCAGAAAAACCCCTCAAACTAAATAAATATCAGCACAGTTCACTTTGCATCTTCTTTAACTCTTCCCTTACCTTTTTTTTGGTCTCTTTTCTAATGATGGGCCTTGTTTTCATGGACTTTGATGATATTATATGAAGAATGGTGAACAGCTTGTGCTGGTGGAGGTGCTGCATGGCCACCTGGTAAGTAGGCAGACTGGTTACCAGTCTGAATGCTTGAAAAAGACAT
This sequence comes from Alfaro cultratus, assembly GCA_903066825.1. Lineage (NCBI taxonomy): Eukaryota > Metazoa > Chordata > Actinopteri > Cyprinodontiformes > Poeciliidae > Alfaro > Alfaro cultratus. The sequence continues at coordinate 8,869 of CAEFZX010018111.1, forward strand.
GGGATGTTGTGTGCTTAGTAAAGCGGTTATGCATCACACCCTTTACCTTTTGCTGCTAATGCTTAGCTTGGGTACTATTATGGAGGATTTACAGTTACCTGTATGCAGCATGTAGACTCTGTCCCTGTGCTTTTGTATTTGACCGTTTCCATAGTAACTTTTCAGATTAAAATAGTTAAGAGTTACCACCGCTCCCTGGTGGAGAGCTTGTTGCTGTAGGGATTAATTTAAGGCTGGTGGAGTGATGTTATTTCTGACCAAAGAGTCAGACTATCTGCATGGTTTTCTCCTGTCAAGAGGTCATTGACAATTTTCCATATGCTTTTGGCCATTACGTTTATGGTATAGCTGCTAATTTATAGGCGGTGCGGTTGGTCACGCAAATTGACATCAACACATTTAACTCCTCAGCAAGTGCAAGGGTAAATGTCTTTTGTATTTGGGTCTCACATGGTGCACTCAGCTGAAGATCGCCCATGATCAGCTCTTAGTCACTTTGCATTATATCCAGAGCTGAATTTAGCACAACGAGATGCCAGGGGCCAGTCTGCTGCACCCAGTCTGCATCTTTCTGGATGCTGAGAAAGAACAAAGATCAAGATGTGCGGAGTAAATCACTATACAATAGTTTTTTAAAAAACTGAGTATTTGTTTTAGAACTCAATTAAAATAAATGTTACCCTTAAGTCTATTTTAAAATTTAACAGAAATAAACTATCATTTTAAAACTTTAGACAATAACATCTTGAAGCATTGTAACAAATTTCTTTAGTTTATCCTGGCAAATTAGCAAGTAAGACTAGAAACATGTACATACTTTACAAACTGTTTCATATTATTTAGTTATTCAAAGCATCATACACAAGACATTTATTGCAATTTATTTAAAGAAACTGTACAGACATTGCAACTAGTGTGAAATACTTGCATAAAAATCTGAAACCTACATAATTTTGCTCAGTCAAACATTGCTATCAAGGGCATTCCACTGAAATATTAAAGAGCCAAAAAAAAAAAAAAAAAAAAAAAAGAACATGTGTCCTTCTCTTTTTTACTGCAAGACGATCTGTCCAGTTTCACAAACTCCTTTTCATTAAGTGAAAATCGCCACTTTGGGGTTTAAGAAAAATTCTCAAGCTGTAGCTTCCTGGGTCTGCTTTCCCATGCATGCCCCACTGCAGGCCTCAGCATAACTCCAGCATTTATTATGTAAGTTTTCACTTTGTTATCATTCAACACCATGCATGCTAACAGGCTTGGAGGGGGAAAGCAGAGGGGAGAGAGGTGCGTCTGTCGTGTAATTAATCTTTCAGCCATGCTGCAGTTATTGTAGTGACTGACTGTGCTCAGGGCACATTAAAAACAACAGGGGCAGACTAAAGACAGTGATGAAAATAGCAACCGGGGAATGAGTGGAATGGTTATTGGCAAGTAGATGGGCTTTTCCCTGTTATTGCAAATGCTAATGGAATAATTAAAAGAGTCTTTGATGGATGTGTTTAATTAATAGCAACACATTTGTCTTATAGAAAAAGATTAAGTGATCTGAAATGTAGAAGGCAAAAAGAAAAAAAATACTGTGCAAGCAAAATGCTTAAATTCAGTATGTCTAACGCTCGCTGCGGATGGATGTAATGTTGATGGAATAGGTGACTTTTAAGATGTGTATTTACTGGTTTTCTTAAAGTGGCATTGGAAAATCAATGCTTTTACAAAATCTGTCCAAAATAAAAAGGAAGCATCAAGGATGCAGCAGCTTTGTGCTTGTCTACTGTTTACTAATTCCAATGTATATCCATGTATTTATTGTATTATAAAGCCCAATTTTTATTTTAGTTTAACTTTATATTAGATTTTTTGGAGTCATTCACCTTCGGATTTGCTGTAAGGGGAGGCATTTTTCTCAGAGAAGTTCCAGTTTTCCTTTGTCAGTCCACAGAATATTTTTCCTTCAAGATCATCAGAATATTTTGGGCAAGTGTAAGCTGTACATCTGTGCACTTGTTGGCCAGCTATAAGTTGTTGGATAATATTTAGGCTCAGTCTCTGCCCGCAGCGCTTTAGATGTTGTTCTGGTTTCTTTTTGTTCCCTCCTGGATGAGGTACCAAGGCGCTCTGAGCAATTTTGGTAGGCCAGCCTCTTCTGGGAAGGTTCTCCAATAAAAATAAACCTTAACGCTAAGATTAACAGTGTTCTGGAAGAATTTAATATCATCACTTGCCAAAAATATTCTATATATTATATACAGTATATACAGTACAGACCAAAAGTTTGGACACACCCTTTCATTCAAAGGGTTTTCTTTATTTTCATGACTATGAAAATTGTAGATTAGATTGTAGAAAAACCTGACAGGTCACACCTGTGAAGTGAAAACCATTTCAGGTGACTACCTCTTGAAGCTCATCAAGAGAATGCAGAGTGTGTGCAAAGTAGTAATCACAGCAAAA
>CAEFZX010018112.1:0-26957 GCA_903066825.1 Alfaro cultratus
GCTTTCAGACCGGGTCGAGACAAATGGGAGGCCTTGTGCACAGTGTGCAGAGCAGGCACATATGTCTCGGTGTCCAATGGAGGTGCAAGGGATCTGAAAAGCCACCTGGACACCGAGAAACACAAAACAGCTGTCCGAGGTGAGAGTAGTGCTAGCTCGATCACACAGTACTTTGTCAAACCAGCCACTTCATTGTGCTATTCATTACAGGAATTGTTAAGCATTTTTTAATAAATACATTTTGAATAAAATTATCATTTGTTATTAGAGTTATTGCTGTTGACTTTTACTGAAAAGCATTTTTAGTAAACCAAATGTAAATATGTTATTATAGGATTACGTAGGCCTATGTTAAGTGAGTGCATGCCACAGACATCTCTATGCATGGGAACAGAGATCCCCCCCCGCCGCCCCAAGGTGTCCTGGTTTTCCCAAATGAGAATATGGTCACCCTAAATAATGAGATATGTTCTAATAACACTACTGTGTTAAAAAAGAAAACCGAGCTCCTGGAAATTGGTTACAAACTGGACTTAAAGTTGTAACCATCAGAAAGAAAAGCTCGACTCCTCCTTGCACTTGATTAATTTAGTCTATTCATTTCTCTGTGCGTCCTGCTTGCCGTCTGCTCTCCTCACGGTGGAAGTATGATTTGGTTTTGATCAGCAGGTTGAGCTTCACATAGATCATATATTCTCATCCATTCACAGACTTAATGACAGAGCTGAAAGATACTGGTTGAACATGACTATAGTCACAATGGAGAGCCAAAAGTAGACAACTAGAGGCTGAAAATAAAATAAATCAATGAGAAATGCTTTGACACCAGTCTCCAACAGTAACCATTTAGTCTTTTTTTTTATTATCTTTCTTTTAAGTGTTGTCAAGAGGATCTGAGAAGTTACTAAATATTGGGGAAAGAATTCCTATGCAGGCAATGATAAGATTGTATTCAGCCTTAGCTTGTTTACCACCAGTACTAATGCTTGATTAAAATTTGTTATCAAGATGTGCTCCTACACGCTGAGGTAGTTCTTTACAATTTACCCTTTAGTAGTTAGGAAAATGTAAATGACAAACCAGTTATTAATTATGTCATTTTTTTAACCTAGGAGGACAACCAAAATGTCGGAAATTATGTTAACAACAAGATTAACTAATTTGAGAAAGTCAATTTTATTAAACGTTATAGATTTAACTCAAGTGCCTTTTATTTCAGTGTCTCTCTACTAAAATAAAAGTGATGTAAAATATTACATCATTGTGTAATGGTTCTTTCATCTATCTGTGGTTCAGTAACAGTAGTAATAAGGTGGTAGTAAACATGGTAATCACAGACATACTTAAAATGATAGAGCACAGGTGATGTTGTTTTAACGGCAGTCGTTCCAGAATTTCTGATTGAACTCATCTTGCCATGCAAAAACCTGTTGATTCTGGACTTATCCAAACACACCGCTGAGGATCATCTTATCAATTTATATTCAAGTAATGGAAATGTGTTAAAGAACATGTTAAAACTTGGCACTAAAGCATGTTTTCAAAGTTTGAACCCTTAACTCTTTGCGTAATTCAGCAGGCAGGCCTTGGGGATTTGGCTTTTATTTGGCTTTAAGATTTCTGTTTTTTCAACACGCTCAAAATCATCACCTTTACCTATGAAAGAAATGCCTGGCTAAGCAGAAAAATGCAAGCTATCACCTCACCTCCTATTCATACTGCCATAAACAGATTTGTTCCAACACATCTCCAATGTTTCAAAGATGTTTTTTCAAATTGTAAAACTCCCAAGAAAACAAATAAAGTTACTCTTGCTGTTTTGGGGAGTCAGTTGTCAAGATGTACTTTAAGAAGGAATTTGAAGAAATATTCAAACACTTTCAGAATAACAGAAAATGTTAGCATGCACATGATGACGACTGTGAAGAAATTCTTACTCTATAATCATTTTTTCCAAGTACTGCAAAAAGCTACATATAATGCCTTCCATTCGAAATATAAAGCGATATTTATCAAAACCCTTCTCTAACTTGGCTGACCAGGAAGTAAATTTCATCTCAACTTTCTGTTCTTCTGTCATCCACAGGGTCCCATCGGACCTCCTGGTGAAACGGGCCCGCAGGGATCTCCGGTAATGTCTGAACTGACTTGTGTTGGCATTCTTGTTGGTTTAACGTCCATAACACATTTGCTATGCTTCTGAATCCATTGTTAGGGCGAACAAGGCTTAGCTGGGCTTCAGGGACCACCTGGTCTGAAAGGAAACCTGGTTAGTATTCTTTCAAGTTTTAAAATGTTTTGTCAGCACTCAATTAGTAAGAACAGACATACTTTTTCCCCCCAATTTGTATGTATTAGAAATGTACCATAATTAAAAGTGAGCATTAAAGCAGATAGAGGAGGATGGGTTTGGTCCTCGCCATGGGAGTGACAGTTGTAAACACTTTTTGATAATCAGTCACCTTTCCGCCTTCAATAAATAAAAAATATAAAATCACATGGTGATACATTTATTGCTACTATTGTCAATACTTTGGCCAGTAGGACAACATTTAGTCTTCCTCTGTAACATTTCTCAAGGGTGGTGCAGACAGAGAGATTCATCTCTGGTTAACAACTAGATCTAGTCCTGGATTGTTGGAACTCCTCAAAACTTCCTCTTCTTTAATAAAACCTTTAGTTCCATTTGAAAAAAACAACAGACAGTCCAGTCCAATTTGGATGCATGCTCCCGTGAGATTTTAGCCAGATCTGGATGTTTTTTGATTATTGGAATAAAGTAATTCTGTTTTGCAACCATTCTCTTTAGTCCAAACATGTGGAGAGAATCTGAGTCCCGTATAACATGTGAAACACAAGCAAGACATTCCTGCAGTTCCTGAAGGCTCGATGAAGACCTCTTTGCAGTTTTCCTCATTATTTTTATTAGTGTTGTCTTTTCATCAAATTTGGACCAAAGTCCAATATCAATTATGTGACGTGTTCGGTTTTTATACTGATTAATATTTCAATATAATCAATAACTTTTTTATTTATTCTACCCAAGTTGACAAACATCTTCTCATAGCAGCACTGCAAACACTCACTTCCTGAACTTATCTGGACAGGAATAAAAACACCGAGCTGCTGCTAGCAAAGAACTGTTGCTGACATGACAAGTTCGTCCAAACAAGAGCCTTCGCAGCTCCTTATTTGAAAAAACAGGCGAAAGTGCTGTTCAGAAACAGTTTGTTCTAGTTGATGGTAGGTGTAAACGATAACTCGACAAAGAATTAGCTCAAGGGTGTGCATATTTATGTGGATTATTTCTGCTTTTATGACATTAATTTATTTATTTGTTACTGTAATTGTACAGGATTTATGTAACATTTGAAAAATGTTTAAAAATAAAACAAAACAAACAAAAAAACAATAATAAAATAAACAGTACAAAAACCATAGGCCTTCGCAGTGCTTTGCTGCTCGGGCCTAAAAAACCCCTTGCATTATAACATGAGTGTGAAGACTTCTGAGAGGGACCGTATGACAGAATACATTTTCCATCACTGTTGTCCACAGTGGGTATCCAAACATTGGTCTGATTAATGCAGCAGTGAATTAGTGTGAGAAGAATCTTAACTCAGTCACACGCTGATTCTTGGAGAGCTCGGGCAAATCAGAACCGTTTCTGTTTTTGTTTTTTAACGTATGCTGCCCTCTTGTGTTCAGACCTAAGCATTGCAAATTACAGTATCATAAAATGTGAGGATGCAATCTGACCCAGCATGACCTGCTGGATCCACAGGGCAACCATCAGGAGGTTTCTGTTTTAAGAAATCAGTCGGAATCAGTCAGCACGCAAATGTGTCTTTCAGTAACAAGTGACTGCATTTGTCTCTGACAGCCTGCTGGAGAGCTCTGCATCAGCCACTGTAGGTTACAAATAGAGTGCCTTGTGAGAGTATTCACTTCACTTAAACAGTTTTATATTTTTGCCATATTACAACCTCCAACATTTGTTGTATTTTTTATGATACATATGGTAAATAACGAATTTGGACAAGAGTGGCAAGAAGAAAAACCATTAAAAAACCCCACAAGTCAAGCCAAATGCATGACACACGTCAGATTTTTATTTGTGTTCCTTCCACTTAACTATTATCTTCCCCTTTGTTTTCACCAGTCACATGAATCCCAGTAAAACACAATGAAGTGTGTAGCTTTTATGTGACAAAATCAGAAATATGTGAGGCTTATAAATGCATCGGCATTCAAAACCCATATAAAAACCAGTCTATTTATAAGTCTATTTATTTTATAATTGGAACACATACAAACAATAACAAAGCCAGGCTCTTGATGCAGCAGCCTGTTTTGCTCAATATGTCAACTGTATTTGACAGTGCATTGCCTCTTTATTTTATTATATGCATATACAGTTTTATGTTTTTCTTATTTTATTGAAATAATGTGTGACAACCACAGATGATGTGAGTTTTGTGTAGTTTTGTTGGTTGAAAACCGGCCCTGTGTCTCCTTTTGTCTTCCTTTCCAGGGAGTTCGGGGACCCCAGGGGCCCCCTGGAGGAATTGGCCAAGCTGGTCCCAAGGTTAGTGTATTAAGCAGTATAAGTAGTTATATAACATAGCCGTCCAATATTAACGTTCACACCTAGCACTAGGGTTTTTATTGTGATCTTCCTCCAACTCAGGCGGTAGCAGATTTTTGTCAACAGTAGCTACATTTCCATTAACCATATAATTGTGCAATTTGACATTTCGAAAATAAAATTGCTTAATGGAAACACGACAATTTTGAAAACAACTTTCATTTGTTGATAAAAAGTTTTGCTGAGAGGATGAGATGGATTTTTGGCCTTATTGAAATTGGTTCATTTAGGAAAACTACAACTGGAAGCACTTTTTCACATCCTACGAGTCACATGACCAACAACCCGATGTTGCCCCTGGCAGACGCAGACCACCATGAAGTAGCAGGAGGATGATGGTGCAGCCTGTTGTTTCATCCCTTATTCTTGTTGCGTTATGTTTCTTATACAGTATATTGGAAACACTTCAATTACAAAATTGTGGGGGGTTTTCGACATTAGCGGAATATTGACAAAGTTTTATGCTTGCATTGGAAACACAGCTAGTGTTGGCAAATTCCATTGAGCAACATACTTCAGGATGTACAACATATTGGCACTAACATCTATTTTGGCTGATAGTCATTTTTTTAATATATCGGTATTGGTCCATTAAATAAAACTAGACCGATATTTATGAGAAAGATTTATCAGAATTCCTTTGATTGTCATTGTTCAAGAAAGAAAGCACATCAAACTTTAGCAACTGATATTTCTTCCATCTTCTTGCCATGTGTTTCTGGAGGGTAAGAGGAGGAGGCTGATCATGTGGCAGTAATAGCGCCAGTATGAAACACACCCCAATAGCTTTGACAAAAATATAAAACCAGTAAGTCTTCAAACTCTACCAAGAGTGATGCCATTTTCTTCTTAAGAAAAGCCATGTGGCCTCTGAATGACCTGTTGTGATCATCACAGCAAGTTAAACAGTGAAGATGATGGAATCAGCTGAGAGTATGACCGATCATAATATTGCAATTTCCTCCAGGAAGCCTTCTGTGAAAAACCCAGTAACTCACATATATGGTGTGATACCAGTGTGCTGGTGACTGAGATGGTTAAATGCAGATTTACAGTTTGTTTCAGAGCCGTGGATGAGGTCATCACATTTTCTCTTTTTCCCGCCCACAGGGTTCATGTGGTGAACCAGGAGTTATCGGCCCCACTGGTCTTCCAGGACTAAAAGTGAGTGAAGATTTGCTTGTGGGTTTTAGAAAAGTAACCTGCTAAATGTCGTTCATGTGTTTTCGCTCATTTTATCTTATTGAAAATAACGAATATTTCAACAATGTGTTGACATGCAGGTAGAACACCCAGCGGTAACCTGGTCAGTCATCTTTCAATAAACTCAGTTTCTTCTATTAAACAGTAACATCCATTGGAAACAGACACTTGATTGTATTTACTTTTACATTTTAATATTTGAAAGCATAAAAAATATTTTTTGAGTTAGAGTCAGTAAGGTAAGATGTTGGAAACATATTCACTGCCCTTATTTTTTTAATATTATTTGAATGACAACGTTCATTACCAAAGCTAAGTGTTTTTGCAGACTCCTTTTTAACAAGTGCAGCAGGAAATCTCATTTTGATCTTTCAGTTATGAAAAAAAAAAAACAAGTCATGGAAAGAAGAGAAATATAAAGCTCATGTTAGCATCTTAAAATAACATTAGAAGCAAAACTGTATTAAAATGTTAGTATATTAAGCAATTTAATTGAAAGGTACACTAGCAAAGATTTTATAACCTTACTGACAATTTCAACTCAACTCAATATTTATTTTTGCGAAAGGGAAATGAAATGTTGCTACAAAGTTTCTCTTGTGCTTCATATGATCCAAGTACCTTCAAAGAGTCCTTTTAGATGGCAGCAGCCAGTCTTACAACAAATCAGATAAGGCTTCTGACTGAAGATTGTTGCTGTATTTCATGAAATGCTTACAGCTCAATATGAGGGTAGCTTTTGAACCTTTTAGGTACTGATCAGCTGCAAAAACAATGCCTTGTTGCCGTGGTTATGCACCATAATTGTCCGAAAGCAAAAAAAGGAAGGAAGAGCAAAAACCTTCCAGCTGCACATCATCCAAAACCAGCTAAAAAAAGCTTGAGACTGAAATGACTGATAAAGAACCTAATATGAATTTTAGTCCCTTTTGCTTTGTATACCAATTTAATGAAAAACCTTTTTTAAAAAATGATTTGCTTCACCAAAGATCTATAACCTGTGACCTCTCCAGGGTTTGGTGGGGGAGCCAGGCTTTCCGGGCCAACCGGGTGTTGCAGGGCGGCCAGGCTTGAAAGGTCATAAGGTGAGAACCAATATCAGCAAGACAATTTGATCCACACTGAGTGAGGTCTTCAGATGACAAGCGTTTTTAGAGTAAATATTTGCTCCAGGGCTTTTGGTAATATATAAGATGCCCATGTTGTATTCTGAAAATGTTTACAGCATAATATACTTATTGATTTTGTGCAATAATGACATGATTCATTTTAAGTGTGTAAAAATTTCCTTCACTCTTCTTTGGCAGTAGATGTTAAGTTTTCTCTCCTGTTCGCACTGGGCATTGTTTCTGTTCAGCAAGAAGACACTAGCTGCGTTTCCATTAACCATAAAATTGAAATTATAAAAATAAATTTACCTGATGCCAATTTCAAAAAAACTCATGTTTTTCAACAAAAGATTTTGTGCTAGGATGAGGTGGTTTTGCGGTTTGTAATATCAAAATAGATGTTTTTTCGCATCACACAAGTCACATGATCAAGAGCAGGAAGTTGGTGCTAGCGTAAATGACAAATTTAAAAAAAACAACAGGAAGTAGCTGCAGGATGTTAGTTTGTTTTTGGTTTTTTGGACAGTGTGCAGCTGGCTCCAGCAGAGCTCTCACAGCATCACACAGTTCATAAAAGGTTGTGTGTCATTCCATCGTGTTGAATCCATAGCTTTGGTAAAATAGCCAACTACAGTTTTTCCCAAAATGTCTCCTACGTAGCCACTCCCAAGTAGGCGGGGCTTGTTGCTCCAATGACAGTTCAATCCAAGACGCCGATGTCTCCTCTGATTGGCTGATAGATGGTGAGAGCTAGCACCATGACTGCATTATGAATATATCTCATGTTGATCCCATGATTTTCTGAATGACTTATCGCATGAACAAGCCTATTCATGTGTGATTTTAATTAAAATTATTATTTAATGGAAACCCTTCAATTTTTGCACATTTGTAATGGAAGAACATCTACTGGTGCCACTACTTATAAATGTAGTTAACTTTAACATCAGGTTCTCATTTAGTTTGCGTGTTATTACCTGGCTGTATGTTTTCATGGAGTCTAAAGTTCTGTGATGTGTTTTTAGGGGGACAGAGGAGAGAGCGGCTCCAAAGGAAACCCGGTAAGGCGGAGAACCTTCACCTCTGACCCCAGCTACCAAACACAATCATCCCAAATCAAATATTTCAGATTAAAAAATAAAAGATAATAGTAGTTGTTTTATCATTATTTGTTATCCTCATCTATTTTTGTCTTCAAAATAAATGAGTTAGTTATTGTATCATGATTGAGCAGCTAGTTTCTTAAGAACTAATCATATACTGTAAAATTAGGAACCTTCCATCAACTTGAGGTCATCATATGTGTTCTCTCTTTACTATATATATATATATATATATATATATATATATATATTTTTTTTTTTTACACAAGATGGGCATTTTACTAAATTCTCCAAAAAATCTCAGCTAGGATTAAATGAGTATCACTTTTAGAGGATTGCTGTGGTCCTCTGAAAAGTGTGTTTCAACCACCAGATCTGTTTATAGGAAATGGGAAATGGTTATTTTAGAGTTTTGTAGAAAACTGGCAGCTTTTGAAATCCCCTGAACCTTCAGGGTAGAGTTTTGTGGTGGGAGAGTAGTCCGCATCTCTAACTAACTGAACAAATCCCAGCATTTCAGATTGTAATTTCTAAAAAAAAAAAAAAAAAAAAAAGTGGAATTGGCAATTAACATAGGAGCAGAAAAATGGCTTGACTAAATAATGTGCTAAATTAACTAGGAACTTTCCCAACTTATTTGATTATATGGTGTGACATACTGTATATTAATACTTATCGCTTTTAGCAGTATTAATTTAACACTATCACTATTATTTAATTTTCAACGTTATTTTTCTTTATCAGATTCACTTTTAATTGCAATATTTATTTGTTCAGATTTTGTCTTTATTTAATGCAAATTTTTATTTAGTGTTACTTTTGATCTTGACCAATAGGAGAGAAGCTGACACTGAATCTCCGCCCACAAAGCTTCCTCTCCACAAATGAGCTCCCTTTGCAGCTAAGAATAGTTATAACCCACTATTATTGTTCTGCTATCCTCTATATATTATACATAAAAGTACACAAATACATACGCCCCCCCACATACAGACTGTAGCAGGAGACAGACAGTCGTGTTTTATCTGTTTACAGGGACAGGGAGGAGAAGATGGAGAACCAGGAACTCCCGGCGTACCTGTGAGTGTCTGTTCTTCCACTGGAGGGCAGCAAAGTCTTAGTATTTTTAAATGCCGTGTGTCTATAGGTGAATAAAAAGCTCCTGATAGCAGCACGAGCATGATCTCACACGGAAAAACTCCAGCAGATAATTGTGATGCTAACCATTATAAGTCACATTTTCTGTTATATTTGAAAACTGTTGAAATTACCAAACAGTCATCACAGTTTGGGGTGTGAATTTATCATATTGTATGGTTATTGTGAAAAGCTTCTTATTATGGGAAGAATTTTGATTCATCATAGTAATAAATTGCAATTAATGACATCAAAAACTCCAAAAACTGGTTGGCTTGTCAGAATTGTTATTTTTATTGTTTTCTTTGCTGTATGATTCCATAAAGCCATATTTTTTCTGCTCTGGGAGGTTCAGCTGATCAGCGTCACGGAAAATAAATGGTGCTCTTTGTTTGGCTGCTTTGAAAATGTCAGTCAACAAGTGTTTCAAGTAGCATTTTAGCTTCCAAATCTGCATTTTTGTTTGAATTTCAATAAATTACTTAGTTATGTTCAACAGAAAAACAGTGAATAGGCAGAGGAGCACAGTTCTTATATCTGTGTTGAAATTACCAGTGATTTCCAAACACTGAAAACGGCAAAATACACCTATAGGCTTGAACTAATTGCCTCTCTCTCTCTCTCTCTCTCTCTCTCTCTCTCTCTCTCTCTCTCTCTCTCTTTCTCTCTCGTTCTCACTCGGTGTCTCTCTCTCTCACTCGCTCNTCTCTCTCTCTCTCTCTCTCTCTCTCTCTCTCTCTCTCTCTCTCTCTCTCTCTCTCTCTCTCTCTCTCTATCTCTCTATCTCTCTCCTCTTCTACCTCCCTCGCCCTTCCGCCTTCCCAATTTTCTGTTTCCTGCCAGGGTGATGTGGGTCCCAAAGGATGGAAAGGAGAGGTTTGTAAAGTTAGGCTTCCAGTATGTCTTATTTTGGAGCCCAATAAGTAGCTCCATCAAGTGTCTGCAGTGGAAGAGCTAATTCCTCATGCCTGGGGGAAATCTCCCACCACTTTGTGAAACATTTACATCTAAAAAGCACTTAATGTCAAGTACCTACTGCACTGTGTGGAAACTCACAATTTATGAAGATGCAGTTTCCCACAGCGGCAATATAGGAAATAGATTACTAAGTGCTAAATTATGTAGCAAGCTTTGTAATGAAAATCCAGTAATGGACTGAAAAGCAGCATAGCCTTCATGCAGAACTCTTCTAGCTGGTTCTATGTAAATGTTACTTCTTTTAACATATCTGTATGGCAAACATACAAAAACCAAAAATGATCAGAAACAACTTTTCTTTGATTGCAGTGTCATTATTAGTGGAAGACACCAAAAGCAATCCCACTATAGTGCATAGTTAGTGTCTGAGTTTCTGTTTTTGACAAAGAAGTTGGAAGGTGGCTTAAATTTATATTTACATTTCTGTTAACTGTAGGGGTGTAACTACTTTTGTAAGGCATTGTACTAGTTTGTACTCAAGGACAATAATAGCAAAGAAAATATAAAAAAATGGGTTTGCTCTCAGTTCCAACTTTCATATTATTGTGACACTTTGTGCGTTTTCCTTCAGAGGGGATTGAAAGGTGAAAGTGGGCCAAGAGGGCCAGAAGGGAAGAAGGGTGATACTGGCCATTTGGGTATTGTTGGTCCCCGGGGATTTCCTGGCCAAGACGGACTTCCGGGTCAGCCCGGCCAACCTGGATATCCTGGAAAACCTGTAAGTAAAAACCCTTCAGACTTCGATGCTCAGCTGGATACAACAAGCTTAAAGATTCCGGTACTTCTCTAATGGCCGAACGACCTGATTGATGTTTGAAGGCCCCTACATACTCAGGTGCACTTCACTCAGCGGATGTATTCAAGGCAGATGTCTACAGGACTTGTCCGCATCAAGGTCAATTTTAATAGCCGCATACAACAAGTCAAACTCAGACTATTTTGGATGCGATGCCAACTGCGTTTCCATTAGAAATGTTTGCAAAACTTTTACAGTATTCAAATAGTGTCGAAAAAAAAAACACATTTTTGCAATTGCCGTGTTCCCATTAAATAAGAAACACAATTAAAATCACATTAGAAAAACATTCCGCGCCAACATCCTCCAACTACTTCCTGTCATCGTCTACTTCGCAGTTTGTGCCAGTGGCAACATCCAATTGTTGATCATGTGACACATGTGATACGAAAAAAGTGTTTCCATTGCAGTTTTGTGTGATAAACAAATTTCAAAACTGTCAAAACAAAAACAACAAAAAAACCACCTCATTCTAGCCCCAAAACTGGTAACACAAAAACAAGAGTTTTCAAATTTATTTTCAAAATGTCAATGGAAACACAGCTTTCTGAGTTGATAAGGTTGAGAGTCGGTGCAAACAGTCTCAAGTATGACTGGCACAACGATTGAAAGTATTTTGAGCTTTAAGTAAAACAGTAATACTGGAAATGAGACTGAGGTCTAATGATGAGGTGAAGATGTTTTTGTGTCGCGCACAGATCATGTCGTTACTTTTCAGACTCTTTGGCCGCCTGCTATAGTGACCCCTCCCACATAGAGCTGGAAAACCACAAGAACCGTGCAGAGTAGAGCAGAGATCCATGTGGGGTGTGCTGTAGTGGCGCAGCGGGTTAATACGCCCCACATTTGGAGGCCTTAGTCCTCAATGCGGACGTCGCGGGTTCGACTCCCTGTCCTGGCGAACTTTGCCGCATGTCTTGCAGGCAGAAAGGGATTTACTGTCTGTCTGTATTTTTATTTGCAAAAAATACGAGCCACTAACGCTGCAAAAACTCTTCTGGGAAAAAAAAGTAGGCGATCCATGTGCAGGCATATTTAGAGACCAGATGTGTGTATTCCTGTTTCCAGCACCGTTCTCTTGACTTATGGCAAATCTGTGTGTTTCAGGGCAAATCTCCTTCAGATGAACATCTTCTTAAGATGTGTGCGGATGTTTTGCGCAGTACGTATGGTTTTAATCCTCTTTACCGCCAAACTAAAAACACAAACATTGAGTGTTTAAGCTTAAAATATCACTTTAAACAACAAGTACTGAAAAGTGCCGCTTCAGCCCCCCCCAAATAAAACAATTAGAATTTCTTTTATTAACATTCAAGAAAGTCCATTAAAGGTTTCCACACAGTGCTTGCAAACGTATCCAGGTGACTTTTTCAGGTTTTGTCGCATCACAATCTGTTTTATTTAGAGGCAGAACTCCAACTGAATTTGTTACATTTAAGTTCTACAAACATCTGAGAGGTGATCAGTGGAAACAGCTCCTTTTTGAGCTAGATTGAAAATACTTACGGAAATTTGACATTTCTTTTTGTTCATATTTTATAAATTTTCAAAACACACACACACACGCAAACACTTGGGGTATTTGTAGACGTTTTGAGCGAAGAGAAGAATTTGCTCAAAAGCAAATTTTTATTATAATTCTATAGAATTTAGAATAAAGTTGTAACATAACAAAATGTGGCACTCTGAATACTTTCCAGATGCGATGAAAGAATAAGTCAGCGATTTTGACAATTAAGATAAAGGGAACTACAATTTCCCCTCGGGAAAATCCCAAAGGGATTAATAAAGCTATCTATCTATCTATCTATCTATCTATCTATCTATCTATCTATCTATCTATCTATCTATCTATCTATCTATCTATNTCCATCCATCCATCCATCCATCCATCCATCCATCCATCCATCCATCCATCCATCCATCCATCCATCCATCCATCCATTGGAAATACATTTTAGTTTCTAAATGTACTTTAGAAGTCATTCACCAGTTTCCTTCTATTCTAATGCAATGCAGCACATTAGCTGATAAATTATGCTGTAATTGTAGCATTGGGAAATGAGTCATCATTCTCATTCAGAGAATAGAGCACAACTCTCTGCTCTCTTAGGGCTCAGACTGGCGTCGCTGCTCCTCCTGTTGATCATTTTTACACCAATAGCTTCGAATCGCTAAGAATACTCTGCTAACTGCTCTCTGACTGTAAACCAGGTACCACTATGTGTTTATGATCTTTAATGCAAAATCTTGTGCTTACCCGGCTAAAGTCATGTTTTAGGAGATTAGCATCAACTGCGTCCAAGCCAAACAAAGCTGCTTCTTCTCTGCAAAAACTTCTCTTTGCTGCTCGAGTCTGGAGTGATTGACTGAAAAATCTGCAAGGAAAGGGCTGCACTTTCTGTGGAATCAGGATTGGTAGATCTGGTTCTTTTTTGTCTATGAAATGCCCTGCATTCTCAGCTTCTGCCCTTCAGCGGCATACAAACCAGCCCCCATCCTCAGTCCATATCCACAGTTCATTGCTTTTTTAAAGTTTCCCTGTCGGAAAACCATTAAAGAGGAACAATCTGGTCAAACGAGACCTTGGTTTATTAAGTGAAATGCTTTGTAAAACAAAAAACCAGAGTAAACACACTACCCAAACTATAAAGCATGTAAGTGCACCATGCACGTGACTGCTAAAAACCATGCTATACGTCATATTTTCGTCATACTATTTTTCCAGCCACAGAGTAGATCGGAACATAGATGGAAGAAAAGACAGAGCACAGGAAAACCTGTGACAATTTGCAAAATCCTTGAGGCCGGGATGAAGGTTCAATAACCCGAAACATACAGCCAGAGTTATAATGGACCAATGAAAGCATGTTCAGTTCAATTCAAAAATACTTTATTTATCCCAAAGGGAAAATCAAATATTGTTGAAACTCATATCATCAAAGTATCTTCAAACAGTGATGGACGGTGATGCTGTAGGGAGGACGGATCTCTGGTAGCAGTCAGCGTTGCAGTAAATCTGAAGAAGCCTCTGACTGAAGATGATATTCCACTGCAACATGTCCTGGATGACATCATCAGATGTTGGGAAGCTCTGCTAATCCAGCTCATTTGCTTTTGACGCTCCTCTTCAAATCCCTTTCTGGCTGTACGGTTAGAGAGATGCTGGAGTAGGGGACGAGATCCTCAGCCGTTAAGGTCGATGGGAGAGACAGTTTGAACTTCCTCCTTCTCTCTCTGCTCTTTGGTTCTGCTCTCCCTCCATGAAGCCTCTTTTTCAATTACTATTGGGTTGTAGCTCAGGTATTAATTTAATTTTAAACTGATATCTGATTAATACTTGAGGGTAGAAAGCTCACAGAGCCCAAATTCTTCAACCTTAAGACTGTGGGAAGGTTGAAGAATGTTTGAAGTTGAGAAAGACAAAAAAAAAAACATTAAATCTTGACTGATTAAATCCGGCATTTTTCAAGAGCTTCTAAATCTCTCGGGAGCCAGAAAAAAATTGTAGGTATGGTTACACATCATTACAACTTTCTAAAAATATAAAAGTAAGAGCAATCCTCCTTATAGCTGCACAGCATTTCTAATTGTGCCTCAATCGCAATTAGAAAACAATATTAGAGAATTCTCATGAATTCTCGTTCATGCTCATGAATAAGAAGGTCCAGTCAAAGACCAAACCTTAATCTGACTGAACATTTATGACCAAACTTGACAACAGCTGTCCAGAAACGCCCTCCATCTTTAAGCTGTTTTGAACAGAACAGGCAAAAACTTCTGTGTGTAGAGGTATAAAGTGAAATTTGTCAATTTAAGGTACATTTCTTGGACTACTTCTTTTGAACCAAGAGATGACACCTCGAAAAAAGGACAGATGTACCTGAAGCAAAAGGTGTTTCTGTAAAGTATTGGCTAAGAGGTGAACGCGTAAGCAACAGGTCTGTAATATAAAGTCTATGGTTGTGATGTGACAAAATGTGAAGGTCAAAGATGCAGTAAAACAAATAGAAGGCACCATATGTACAGCAAAACCTTTATACAAAGATAGTCAACATCAAAATAGCTGCTATTGATAAGAAAGGTGTAAGACAAACAACAACAACCTTTCCCTAAACTAGGCTATATGGCGTACCAATGAGTTTAATGATTTCAGTGGCTGTTGGTTTCAGAATTAACTTAAAACTTTTCTTATTAGATCAAATACTTATATTTATGTTGTGACTGTACCTACAGACCAGCTCCCAGCGCTCCTCCAGAGCCTCGCCCTCCAAGCAACGTGCGAGAGCTGCAACACCGTGAAGGGACCCCCGGGTGAGCCCGGAGCACCAGGTCCCAAAGGGTCCATGGGAGCTGCAGGCTACCCCGGAAGAAGTGGTGCTCCAGGTTACCCAGGACCTCCTGGAATGCAGGGTCCAGCAGGCATCAAAGGTTTGACATGATGCATTTTAAATTAGGAGGAAAACCAGCCAACACGTTAGGACAGATTTATCTCATCTGTTGACATTGCTTATTTAATGGAGGTGAAAAACAATGGGAATCTGCACAAGTTTTCCTCTTTTCAAGTCCGTTTGTTATGAATACAGGCCTCAACATATTTCACTGCTGATTCCAGAAATTAGATAAGTGTTTAAAATGGGGACAGTACAGCCACCATTTTGTGCTGTTTGTGCTGTTTCCCCCACAAACAGCATTGGCTTCTGGCTGAAGGGCCCCTTTAAACACTCACAGGCATCAACTTTAAGAATATTTTTTTTCTCACTTTTATCTTCTATTCTCAGTGATTATTTCATTGGTTTGGCATAAATGCTGCCTCGTAGCTTCTGATTTTAGTTGGCCATGCTAAGCTAGCTTGAGGAGCAAAAGCAGCTCGACTGGCAGCCAATCAGAAAGATCAGCAAGACAAATTATTTTAAGTTACGTTTTCTATCAATAATGCAAAATCTGATTTAAACACTGGATTAAAATAATGTTTTGCATTTTCCCCCCCTCATTTTCTTCTGAGGCCTCCCTTGTGCCACCTGGTGGCCATCCTGGGGACTGCAGCCCCCACCTAAATAAGCTGTGATTCTAGTTGATTTCATCTATTACAGTAGAAAATCTTTTGAATAAAAGCCTTAATTGTACTGATATAAAGTTAATGCATTTATCAGTTTTCTGTGGACAGCAGATTTCCAGAATGGTAAATATCTGACCTAAATAAATCTTCTGGTATCTTTGACAAAACAGAGGTTGTTTTTCAAAATTATGGCCAATCAAACCAGAACAAAAGCAGATCTATATACATCTTAAAATTGATTGCAGATTATGTTGAAGGTTTCCACCACCATCACTGGGAAAAAAATGCAGTTTAAAACTCAATGATACATCCTTCACTGCACTCTATTACTTTAGTATCCTGAAGCAACTCCTCCCACTCATCCGCTCCATGTTCTGTTTTGCAAAAATGTGTTACATGCAGCTGGTAAGGGACCAACCATTTGTGCAGATATGCATTCACTGTTGTGGAAAGAAATGTAAATTTCAAGAGAGAATGTACTGATAAGTGTCAGGTTCCGTGTTTTCTGTGTATTTATTTCAAGTTTTCTGTGTCTTCTGTGCTCTCCGTGTTGTCCTGTCCTCCCCTTGATTGTTCCCAGGTGTGTCTTGTTCCCTTGATTGCCTCCTTGTGTATTTAGTCCCACCTGTGTCCTTTGTTCTTCGTCGGGTCCTCGTCTGATGTTACCAGTCAGTTGCATATGTCCATTCGTTTACCCTGCGCTACCTGTGCTGAGCCTTGTTTCCGCTCTGCAGTGCTGCCACGGTTTTGGACTGTTTTTCCTCGGTTTTTGTTATTAAATCATCTGCATTCATCTTACCTGGGTTTCCTGGCGTTCTCCCTCACCTCCTCACCACCACACCTTATGACAGATAAGATTTATGCTTTGAATGCAGATAAGATATTATCAAGAAATCAGTTGTGATGACTGAACCTGTTTGGTTATAGCAGGTTAGAACTTGGGCAGGTTGCAAGTTTGACACGTGAAACTACAGAACTACACATCTATTCTCATAAACACAATCAAATCCCGACCCTAGGCTGGTATGAGTCATCTAATTCCAGTCAAGGTGCGAGGGCCTGACGTCACCCAACGGTTTCCTGAGACTGATCAGATCATGATCTGTGGAATTCTCGGAGGTTTCAGTTTTACTTTGGAGGAAACCGGGAAGAACACCACAGCTTCCAGTATGCTGGCAATATGTCCACGATTTGCCTCCTTATGGAAGTTCTTTCAGGCTCAAAATGCACGGTGAAGCTTTTCACCGGATCAAACAACTTCAACCCAGGGGTCTACACCATGACCCTGAAAAGATCAACCTGGATATATTTGATGTTTAATTTTAATCCAGTGAGGACAGGGAGCAGGGGGGCATTTTAGAGGTTCTTTGAATTTGTTAAGCTGTGGTCCATTACCAGTGAGATCCGGTGCAATCAAATGAATGCTGTAGAAAAAAAAAAAGATGAAACGTGTTTGAGAGAGTAATCATCAATAAATTGCTGCAAATGACTTTGTGTGTGCACTAATGAATCCCACTTGCTTTCTTCAAAAGCATTATCCATTTGGCTGGGCTGAGGCCAAAATGGCCCTGCCCAAGAAATGTAGCTTTAATGGGTGGACTGGATGTAAAGTAAATTTTAAACAACTGAGATGATAATGGAAATATCAGAAACAAATCCTGATTGAGAGAATTCATTTTGTTATGCATGATCGTCAATAAAATGGTTGATGGGCAAACAGAAACCCCAGAGGGCTGGGAGCGTTTTGGTACTTTTACCTGTTAGTGTAGCATAAAATGAAAGCGTTCTTTTTTAAAAGAAAATGTTTATGTTCACAGGGGACATCGGAGAGAGAGGGCCCAAAGGCAGCAAAGGAGAAGGTTACAAAGGACCTCCAGGACCTCCTGGACAGCCAGGTATGCTGTCATCCTAACCAAAGTCATTTTTCTGAGATTTTAGAAATAGGCTCGAGAACTTTTGTAGTTTGGACATAGAGGGTACCGTGTCCGCTGCTGGTTTAATGAATGTAAACGTTCAGGACATGATTACAAAAGCAACATATGTTTCTCTGGCATATGTTGCCAGAGAAACATATGTTATAAAAGCATAATGCATTATAATCTGCAGTATGTTGCAGATTATAATGCAACATAATCTGTGTTGCATTATTAAGTTGTGCATAAAGTACATTGAAATTCACAAATCAGTCTCATAGTTCCCACCCATTCTAAAGAATAATTTATTGAGCTTTCCATAGAGAACTTCACTGCCAAGTATCAGGCTGAGAACTTCCTGAAAGTCTTACCCTAAGTTTTTTTTTTATCTCTTCTTATTACTCTAGGGATGCAGGGTCCTCGAGGCTTTGACGGTATTGGCTATCCAGGAAGTCAGGGAATTCAAGGAAAACCTGGACTACAAGGAGATCCTGGTAAACAGGGCAACCCAGGTCTTCCAGGAGTTTGCGATGTGTCGATGTGTTATCGGACCTACAACCACAGGCAACATTACAATAAAGGGCCAGATGTCTGAAAAACTGGTTTTAGCTCTGCATCCAGAGGTTTGGAGGAAGTCATTCACTGTATCACTGCTGACTCCCTCAAAAGAGACCATATGGGAATTATTGCACTGGAGGCAGTCAGAACCTCATTACGTCGGAAAGGCGGTCTAAGACCATGAGGTTCACCATAAAACGCAGCCAGTAGTCCAGAAGCCAAGTCTCTTCCAAATACCGTCCCGGATGATTCCCAATTCCTGAACTGAAAAGTAGGGGACGTTTTTAATCCATCGACGGAGAGACTGATATTTTGGTCAATAAAAATACCTACCTCTGCTTCTCTCTGACGATTGTTTGTCAAAATCCTCAACAGAAACATTTTGAGTCCCTCCAGTTTTTTTGCGATTCCACGACTGCAGAAATTTACTCACAATCAACAGATTCCCACATTTTTATGCCACATTCCCACACTAATGCATAATTGTGCGTTTATTAGAACTTTTCCAGATGCTAACTCCCACCTGCAGGTGGCAGTATTTCCTACTTCTACTACACTGCCTCCTCAGCCTTATTTAATGTCAAGTTATAATCCGTGGTCAATATTGGCAGTAACAAAAATCAAGTTATTTAAGTTCTTTAAAGATTAAAGAAGTTTTTGTTCAATTTGCCTGCTTATTATTTTTTTAATTTGTTTTATTTCTAATATTTTTCTGTTATAGATGTAATTTTTGGAAGTGGCTTAATGAGTAAAGGGTTTAGCAAAATTGCTTACAAATGTTTCTTGAGGATCCCCACAAAGTCAGTGTTTTTGAATAAAAAAAAAATAAATAAAACATCACAAAAACAGTCATGAAATCCTGGAGGGACTGTTACCTGCTTTGTGTTTTATTTCTCTCAATATCTGATTCAGATCCATTTGGAAATGTTGTCATGGAAACCATTCAGTATTTATGTCCTGGCATTTTATCTGTATTTTCACTTTCATTGCAGCAGTCACCCCCTGGTGCATTAGATGCTTGGTGTTGATAACCTGAATGGAATATGCTGTTATTTTTGATGAGGCAAAACATTATGACCACCTGCCCAATAGAATCCTGTCTCCCCTTTTGGTGCCAACCCAGCCCTGACCTGTCTTGGTAAGGACTCCACCAGAACCCTGCAGGTGTGCTGTGGTACCTGGTGGCACCGTGTCTGTAGTTTGGCCGAGTGGGAGGTGGGGTCTGTGGGAATCAGACTTGTTTTTCCAATTCATTCCCCACATGTTGGACTGGGTAGAGATCTGAGGGATTTGGAGACCAAGTCAACACTATCAAAACCTTCCTGAAGAACTTTGGCTTTCTGCAAGGGTGCTTTCTATGTATATGTACTTCTATAAGCAACAAAAAAAATCTATTTCTGTGTATTCTGACATTTTCTGTCTGTAATTTGAACTATAACAGCTCATCTGATGGTCATATCACCGGTTCGCTGCTGTTCTTTCGCTTTTGATAGATACCGACTGCTTTTGAAGATGCTATATCAAGCTTACTCGATCCTATTTACTCTGTCTTTAGCACCTCAGTGGTTCACTTGTGAACAGATGCTATAATAAAGAGACGGTGTTATTCATTTCATGTATCCATGGTTACAGAGTTGTGCCTGATTGATTAATGTGTTAATCGGAGGGCATTTCATTTGAAAAATCTGGACCACAGGTCTAAATTTTTCTCATTTAGTTCTCAGCTAATGTTATTAAAGACGTTATAGTCATGTGTAACTTTGCGGCAACAATCTAAGTGGGTTTTAATTGCCTTTGTATCATCCATTAATAGCTAAAAGTATTATGTGGTTTGAAGTATTTATGTTCAGTTTTATCCTTGTCCATAATTATTATTCAATCTACTAGTGCTGCGTTTTACATTGCTAGACCGTAATGGAGGAGTTTTGTTTCTGATGCATGTATTTGTGTAAATAAACAAGCAGAGGACCAAACCATGTGGTGTTAGTGTTGATGTGAACAGTGAATAAGACGGCTGCAAACAAGATAAAGGGGAAAGTGTTTGACTACAGAAGATTTATTTGAAGGAGTGCAGTTGAAGCTTTCAAGACCAAGAACATCATACCAACCAGCATGCCAACCAAGGTGTAGCAACTGAGTAAAAGTATCCATACTCATGGTCAAATCTTATTAGGCTACAAGGGAAGGTTTCTCAGTCAAAGGTTTGCTCAAGTTGAAGCACTGAAGTGCTTATTTCTGAAAATACTCAAGTATTCAAAAGAAAGAAAATGATATTTTCTAATAGTGCACTACTGCATGGTTTTCTGAGTGCTTTTACAGAACAATGTAACTTGTTGAGACAATGTGACGATGTGTTGACATGTAGAATAACTCTGCTGCAAAAACTCTACACCACCTGTAAAAGCTTCAGGATAAAACTGAAATGTAAACATGTTAGTTATTTTAATGCCCCCAAAAAAGAAAAAAAAAAAAAAGAAACAACAAAACAGTTCCCCCCACAAACAGCAACACCGGTCTCAGTCAGGCTGTGTCCAAATGTGCAGCCTGATTGAAACCGATCCACACAGACTGTGCAGCCAAAACTGCAACTACGAAATACGGCAGTCATTTTATGGCAATTATGACGTTACTATATGTTAAGCAGCGACTGTGATTGGTTCCCCTTCTTGTAAAGAGCATAGCATGTGGCCAATTGTATTTCAGTAAAGAAAAAAACAGTAAAAGCAGATTACAAAGCCACGCTGAGCCAAAAAGGAACAAGAAACGACAAGCTTCCTGGAAATGTAGTTGAAAACGTTATATTTTTCTTTGAAATGTGTGTTTTTACATATCTGTGACAGCCAACCATCAAACCATCCTCCTGGCTCTGATTGGTTGTTTCTAGTTAGCATGATATGAAAAAGACAATCTGTGTAAAAATCTGTCACCTCTGCCTTTTCACAGCATGTTCAGTGGTGTGAAAAACTGTCACATAGTGATAGTTCCAACATATATGTAAAAATCATAGCTTTTTTAAAATAAAAGTTACATCTGCAGCTTTACTTACAGTACTAGAGTAAATGTTCAACAGCTGGAAATGTAACACAGAGATTTATGGCCTAAATTCATTGCATCCAGAAAGTACCCACAGCCCTTCACTTTTTTTTCACATTTTGCTATTTTACATCCTTTTATTTCCAAACTGTATTTAACTGCCGTAATCTCCCTCCTCAAAATTCTACATGTGAATTCCCCATTTTGACAATGTGGAAATTGGAGTCTTTTGCAATAGTTTAAAGACAACAAGGCGGATGTTCTGGAGTGGCAGAGTTTAAGCCCAGACGTCAACCTGACAGCTGTCAGCTGATCCCCACTCAGCCTGACGGACATGGAACAGCTTAGCCAGGGAGAATGGAGGACAACTGTCCAGATGTGCAGCATTGAGACGGATCCACGCAGACTCCGTGCAGCCACAAGTCCCTCTCCAAAATACTGGAATCATTTAATGGCAAATATTTTTATTTCTTGGTCATTTATTAGAAATCAGTTTTCAGTTTGACATTTAAGGGTTTTTTTTTGTGTACGTTTTACTTGTCAGAAAAGCTCAGTTTTGTTTATCCTGACTGATTTGTGAAAGCAATAAAAAGGGTAAAACATCCGAGGGGGTGAATACGTTTCATAGGCACTCTAACCTGAAAGTGCAAATACAGATATTCTGCTTTAATGAAAAGCCGATGCATTTGTCTGTATGATGTGTCCATATTTCTGTCAAGCTTACAAACATTCATTGAAATAAATGAAATGATAAACACCGATCAAAACAATTCCAACTGTTACTCAGTGCGATTCTGTCTGGTACCGTGTCAGTAATAAACACGTAAAGGAAGACCACAAGTTGATACGGTCAGACTCTTCTCTGCAAACCTTTCCGCTGCTGAGTGGAGTCTTCTCCCTGAGCATATCTTGGTAATCTTTATCTTGTCTGGAGGATAGATAAAATGTTCTAACATAACTCATATCAGAAGAATATCTTGAGCATTTCCTTGCGTAGGATTATCAGTTAAACTGTTCAAAAACCATAGAGACATGGTGTACCATAGCTGCAGCTGTAACTTAAGAATCTGCTATGTAAGATGTTGCGTTTGAAACTTTGTACAGATTGTGTCGAGTTGCGTGTTATCATGCTCTGAAATCAGCACACAAAGACTCTGTTGAAACTTCCTTTCTTTTGGTGACACAAGACGCTTAGTTTCAGACGGACTTTCACAATCACAGCCTGAAGCTTCTTGGTCGGATCAGTGGTGAGAAAAGTAATTTCTGCTTTTGAATATTGCCCTTTTTTCTTAAATACACACATTTCGTGCTCTATTTTCTATTTACTTACTGTAACATGGTTTTTAAAATGATGATTTCCGAGTCTCAACACATGGCATGAAACTGTGTATTCTGCTTTTGACAGATTTTGCACAAAGATGACACAGACAAACATCAGTTATGTTACCAGCAAAGTCCCAGAAGAGCCGGTTGAACTGTGTAGCAGGGAGGATGACAACAAACTGGGAGCAAATCTGTCTTCCATTTACTACTTCATGTTTGTCTTCAGTGTTGTCACCAACCTGCTGGTTCTGGTTATCATCCACCGGTGAGTAAACCACCAAATTGTTTAAAAAAAAATGCAGGCATATACAGTATGTATATATATGTATATATATATATTGTTCATGCAAGATGAATCCCTTGTTCTTCAAGTGATCTTCTGCTTAGATTTCATGTACAGAATCCATCCATCCTTTGGCTGTACCCAGTTTTCAATGAAAGGTCGTGGGCGTTTGGTGGGTTAAGTAGAGGGGCGTAGTTCCTATCTTCAGCGATTATAGGGCAAGAGGTGGGCATATATGTGTTTGGATATTTCTATTAGAGGTGCAAAATTGTTAGATGGCTGATACGTCAGCACTCTGTGTCCAAGAGCAGCATGGAACAAGGAGCCGTCAGGCATCCCCACAAGATAGCCAATCCAGTGCCACAACACAGGGTTCGAACTGAGTGAAGGAGTGGAGCCAGAGGGAGAGACACATGGCACTGGACTCCCCGCAGTGCAGACAAAGCCTGGAGATAATTCCTCCCACCAGCCAGGCGCCCACACAACCCCCAGCAGGAGGGGAGATGCCCCTGAACCCCGACCTGGCAAATAACCGTTAACTTGGAAACAAAAACTCAGAAGGACCGATGTAGGACACAGTGCAATCCTGCCTGGGAAGACGGATGAGCAGGAAGGGGTTCTCACCATGTGGGTAGAATAGTTGCCCAAACACCTCCCCAAGAACCAGAGGCTGTCAGTCAGGTACTGTTTAAGGAGGTTGTGTATGTGTGTTTCTATAATTTCAGGTATTAGAGGTGCAAAATTGTTAGATGGCTGATACGTCAGCACTCTGTGTCCAAGAGCAGCATGGTCTGCAGAGAATGTGCATTATCCTGCTGAAAGTAGCTATTATATGGATACACTGTGGTCATAATGTGACGGCCATAATGAGAAACAACACTCAGATGGCATTCATTTGTTCAGCCGTTGTCTTCCACTTATCCTGGGTTGGGTCATGGAGGCAGCTCAAAACCATGAGCCAGATTGGGAGGAAGTGATCTTCATCCTGGCCTCTTCACACACTGCTGCTCCACATCATCTGCAGAAAGCAGAGACCCGAACCTGAGACACCTAAAAGCAGATCCCCCACAACACCTTGCTGCTCCTAGAACGTCTGTCTGTAACAGTTATGAACAGAATCGGTGAGAAAGGGCAAAAACAGTTAGAAATCTAATTGCTGCCAACTAGAAGTCAAACACACTCTGTCTCACACACACACACACACACACACACACACACACACACACACACACACACACACACACACACACACACACACGCGCGCGCACACAGCGCACCAAGTGAATTAAAATCCTTCAACGCTCACATTCCCTCTGAACAATCATTTTGTGGCGGAACTGTGTGATACCTCATGCTACTTGTTGACAGTCATGTTTACACAAGCTCTTATTTTCTCTCATTTTTATTTATTTGTCATTATTCTATAGAAAAAAAGCTTTTACATCAACTCAAGAGTTTTTCTTTAATTTATCAAAAAAAGTCAAACTGTGTTGTTCGTGACTGATTCATAAAAGCAGCAAAAAGGGCAAACCATCCAAGGAGGTGAACACGCTTTTATATAAACCAAGCAAAAAACAAAGCAGCACAAACCAGAGGACAGAATTATCAATATTTTGTTGGCCTTTATAAATGGCAACAAAATGCAGTGAAATGTTTCAGTTCTTCCCTGATAAGGATTATCTTGAAAATCTTTTTTTAGTTACGAAAATGCAGATAACACAAGTCAGCAAATACTGAAAGTCTTCTTTATTTCACATCCGGTTATGAAGAAGCACTCTGACAGAAAAAAACATGAGCTGACTTTTACATTATCAACTCAAAGCTCGTATTATAAAATCCTCAAACAATTTCACTAACTCAACAGTGGGTAAAATAAGTGTTGAGTGCTGTATTGTTTTCACCATTTCAACATTTCCAAAGGAGGAGACCGACACAAAGTTCACACCAGACGATGGGAGCAACCCCAGCATTCCACGACAAATTAATATTCTACACAAATTATGGATAAAACATTGGAATAACAGGAAATATTCCTCAAGGAATCTCCTCTCATGAACATTCCTCATGTGTGACTTTGTTTGTTTTGCAACTGGAGATGTGTTGACACACAAAAAACAAGTTTTCATCAAGAGAAAAGTAAAAATCTATACATTTCCCAATAGCTAATATTCAGAGGCATTGAGACAGGAAGGACATCCTCCGTAAGATTTCTGCCATGTCCAGTCGCAGGGCTGGAGGCTGGAGGAGGCTGCTGTGTGAGGGCAACCCCATGGTGGGCGGCAATGAAACGGCCAAACAGAGCATGTTGCCTTAGCAACTATTTGTTTTTATTTGATTCTAACATTTAAAAGCTCATTTATCTTTTAAGATGATTATTGTCAGACTTTTAAACCATTCAAATATAATCAAGGTTGTTGTTTCTCCCAACATTTGGATGTGTGGACAATCCAGTTTAGGAGTTGTACTTGAAGGCACCACTAGAGTTCAGATAGTGGGAAAACGTGGTGATGTCTGACCCCTCCTCACAATCCCATGGATGTTTGTCGGATGTCTGCCGTTCCTCCAGTGACCGGCTAAAGGTCACTGGTGATGTTTACGCTTGACTCAAGTGAGCAATGGAGTTCAGCTTAGAGAAAGCAATTCATTGTATCAACATTGTCTGTCAACCATTATGTATTAAGATTTGGTTTAAGAATCTTTGGCAAACAAACTTCATTAATATGTGAGAACCTCTCTTTTAAGAGCCAAACAAACTGTAATGTGCATTAATACAAACAGAGGAAACAGTTTTAGCGCTGCAGCCGAAGCTAGCATCCACAGTCTTCCTTATTTCCCCTCTTGGGGCTACAGCCAATCAGAGCCAAGGAAAGTAAAATGCTGCTCCTCAATTGGCTGCTTTGCATATGCCAGATAATAGCATGTCCAGTAGCTTTGTGTCCAGGTTTTTCAGCTTCCCAGGCTGCATTTTATTTGGATATCTTAAATGAAAAATAGCTGTCAATAGGAGGATTCCCATTAATTTGGAGTTTTGTTCCATAGAAAAATCCACAAATAGGTGATTCTATGAATAACACGTGGGGGTCCACTGTAGCAGATGTTAGTTTTGGTGAATGCTTTGTTTTGGTGTTGCTTTTTAAAGGTTCAGGGTGGAACAGTGTTTTTTGTTCAAAATGTCGTTTAAACTGCATGTGTAAAGGTTCATATGGGTCCCGAACTGAAATACCTGGACTGAAAATATTCAGTATTGCCATTCCAGAGAGGGAGCGGGAAGAGATATGGATGAATGAAAAAAAACAAACAAAAAGAAAAAAACAGTTACACTGAAGTGTTTCACTATAAAGATGGTTTGTAGTGTGTTTTGCTGCAACCTGGTAGTGTGAAATAAACTTTAGTGAAGTTTGAAAACAAAATATGTGTATAGGTTTATGTCTGCTTGAACAATGTGTTTGCCCAGCTGATTTTTTTATTTATTTTTTTTCTTTTTTTGGGGGGTGGGGGGGGGGATTTTATTGTAATCCATAGGGGGGCCCAGAAAAAAACCACTGGATTAAACAACAGATAAACTTGGAATGGTGAACAAGCTGAAACTTTTTCATTCCACAAAATTGTGACTTTGGAAACTGAACCAGGAATTTCACCTTAACAGATCCTCGTCCTGTGAAAGTTTGAGAATGTAACTATGCTTCCAAAATAAGGTATTAGCTTCACCATCTTCCCTCCAGGTTCGAGAGGCTGACCACTGTGATCAACATCTTGCTGGTCAACCTGGTGACGTCCTCCCTGATCTTAATGAGCAGCCTTCCCTTCCAGGCCG
>CAEFZX010018115.1:0-41455 GCA_903066825.1 Alfaro cultratus
TTTAGTGTTGATATGTGTGTGACAGGCGTGTCTATCGGACAATTATGTATCGGTTCAATACGAGACGTGACATTTAATGTTTTTTTATGGAGGGGTGGCAATCCTATTCAGGGGTGCTGAGGTACAGTTTTAGGGGTGCTAAGCACCCCTAAAACAGGGCTAGATACGCCACTGCATGCACGAATACTCTGTGAATGAACGACTGTTTTCTTCATCAAGACTTTGCACACAATTTACACTGGCGTTAAAAAAAGCAGACATTTTCTTTATTTTAAGAACAGGATGTTTACAAATACCGTAGTTTAAATAAACCTTAATAATTACAAAGTGAGGTTAAAAGAGTCTTATTATGAATCTTTTTTTATCATTTCCTCCACATTCAGATTCTACCCATTCAACCTGAGTAATCATCAATAAATAGCATACACAAATATTTGATAATATTAAAAGAACTAAGTTTATTCTACAACAGAATTTAAAAATTGTATAATTGACTGAGGCATTTCCATTTCCCCTCAAAATAAAACTGCCGCAAAGCCTTTCCCTAGATTCCAAGTAAAAGGTAAACAGTGCCCTCTGCTGGCAAGCTCTTAGAAATAATGATATCGGTCCACCTTAAAAATAACAAACATGGCGTTTTTCCGTGTTGGTGGGGCGAAAGTGTCACGTCCTGCCCCGCCCGTCGGTGCTTTCAAAGCTCCGTAAATACCACGGAGGGAAGTTTTCTGTCAAAAGTCCACAGACATCATGAACTCCTGATACGCACTAAGTCCAATGGTCCACATCGCCTGGCTGGCCTTTGGATGTCCGCGGCGCCGCTCGTGCTCAAAGCAGCCAGTCTGCATGAGGACTTCAAAGCCGTGGGGCGGCAGACTGCGCGTGTTGATTTAAAAACAGGGAAAAAAGGAAAAAGTTAGGCCGAGGGGACCGCAAGCATGTCTGAACCGAGAAGATTCGCGAGTCCGTTTCACCGACCGCAGTTTTTGGCTGCTGCAGCTCCGGCGGGGAAAGCCAAGCTAACTCACCCGGGCAAAGCTATTCTGGCAGGTAAGGAAAAGCTGACAGACACCGGGGCTGACAGACAGCGGGGCAGAGCGCTGGGCTCAGCGGGGCTGAGCGCTGCGGTCTGCGCCTTGTGTTTACTAGTTCCACCGCTGTCAGTCTCTAGACTGGAGCGTGTTTCCTTTCACTTCCTAGGGAAACACTTTTTTTAAGGACTACCCTGCTAAATTACTAATGAATGTGAATATCTAAGAAAATATGTGCTTTAACAAAGATATTATCAATAATAATGTTATTTTGTTTCTTTTCTTTTTATAGTTATTGCGGAACAGGTTATGTTTCTGATCCAACTTTAGAATACATCGGAAGTGTACAAGAATTTAAAAAGAATCCAAAAAAGCTTTTTTTTTCTTTTCTTTTTTTTTTTTTTTACACATGAAATAAGAGTCTTAAAATAAAATAATGGAGCAAGTGTTCTCACAGGAATGTGTATGTACTTTTGACCTCTGACCTTTTCACACTGGTCAACATTGGAAATACAAACAGATTCCATAAATCCAAAACTCTGTTTTAAAGAAGAAATGTTTAAGGTGTCTTTATTTTACAAGTTGCAAAAAATTCAGTGCAAATTCTGCTTTGTGTAGACGACTATAGTTAAGGTTTGACCTGTTTAAATATTTTCTTTTGCGAACTAGGGATCAAATAACAGTCCAGAGTCCTTAATGTTGTGAATTAAGCCTTTAGTTTAAAGTAGCTCTGAATCAGCTACCAGCTTCAGCATCATGTGCACATCATTAAGCTAAAGGCTTAATGATGTGAATTAAGCCTTTAGTTAGCTCTGAATCAGCTACCAGCTTCAGCATCATGTGCATTGCTCGTTCCACCCCCTGCAAGAGCAGTTCCCTTGGCGGTGAGTCATAACACGTTGATAGATTAACCCAATAATCTATCATGGTACTAGACTACCCATGCAGTCTACTACATGGGTAGTAGACTGCTCTACTAGACTGCTCTACTACCCATGTAGAGCAGTCTACATGGGTCCAGTTCTCTGTTGTTTAATTGCACTGACATAAAAATCCTTTTGAGCAGAATAAAATCTAAAGTTGCATCGCTGAAGTTTAGCTAGTTCAACTTGTTTGCACTAAAGCATGTTGGCTTCCTCACAGCATAATAATCTTGTGTAGAAATGCCACATTTTATTTGCAAATCTCAAACAAAACTCTGCGTAGAAGGCTTCCATTTCTTTAATGTTAAACTGAAAAACAACCACTGTTCCTACACACACTGAAATCTCTCTTTACATCTCAGTAATAGGAGTTTAGAAATGGTGGAACATTTTAGTGCTGTTGAAACCACAACTTTTAAAAATTAAATTTTTTTTCATACTGACACTGAGTCAAACTAAAGGTTTCCTGTTGTAGGGCAGTAAAGATTCCTATTTGATCAATTAAAGAATAATTAGAGGTTTTCTTAGGACATTTGATTTGAATTTCTTTAGATTTAGAGGTTTACTTACACTAAGACAGAGATCTGCAACCTTCACAATACAAACAGCCATTTTTACCCTCAGTCCAGCTCCGCAAATGTTACTGAATCTTTTGAAAAAAGACATCTTATAGTTTTGGGATTTTTTTTTTATAAATATCTAATGACAGCAGATAATTCTTTAATAAAAATGTACTGTTATTTTTAAAGAGCAACCACTTTCTGCCTATTTTCAGGTTTCTATTTATGTAAAACAACAACAACAAAAAAGCAACAGCAAGTTTCCAAAAAGATGTCTACATTTTTTTATATAGGATTTTGATATTTGCTCATAGTTTCCATCGTAATAAAAAGAAACATAGATCTGAGTAAAAACAATTGGTGTTTTTAGTGTGATTCTGTTGTGAAAAATTAAATGCAATTATTACATGAAAAAACAGAAAAAATGTTAAAACCTGCAATTGATGCTAGATCTATTTTTAAAACTGCAGCTGTTTCTCTGTCATTTTTAGTCACAGTTTTCTGGAGCCGTAGGTTGCAGACTTCTGCACTAAGAAGAAAACTAAACCCAAATAACATAGGACCACCCCGTTGATGATTTCATAGCTTAGCAAGCGTCTGATAGGTTAATTCAAAACATCTGAGTCAGGTGGAGGTAAACCTGTGGCAGTCATATTCACTATTTCAAGTTTTCTGCAGTTGTTTCTTTTTTCTCTAGAGACTGTGATTAGTTCACAATCACACCTATGACAAGTATGTGAGTACACAGGCGTGTAGCTCTGATGTATGTCTGGAAAACATCGACATTTCTGTTAGTCATGTCTGAAGACCCAACGTAACAACTGGTGAGAAAAAAGTACTTCATTTTAATTGTAACATTGTGTTAACATAGACCTGGATTCAGACAAGAAGTTAAAGTTTGGTGACAAAAATGTGAATTAGAAATGGACACTGGCCATAACAAAAGGCAACATGGGCGATCCACAGCCTGACCCAGTTACAGTCGTTCCCTTGGTGAAATGGGCCAAAATTCCAGCAAGCTATTGTGTAAGAACGCACAAAGTGTTTGACCCAAAGTCATAGAGTTTAAAAGGTGATTCTGCCAAATACTACTGACTCAGGCACTGACACTGCCTTATTATTCTGGGATTTGGTAAACATAAAGAACTTCCATGAAGAAGAGTTTAGCATCAGCTAATGTCAGACGGTATGGAAATAAATGGTATTTTTTGTCCATTGTTTAAATAGCTGGTTTTAACTGTACCGTGAGGTAGTGACCAGTCTATGAATATGCATATTAATGTGCCCTCATTCATTTTCTGGCATTAATGAGGGAGGAAAAGATCTCCAGGTCTTCTTTGATGTGGATCGATGCATGTCAGCAGGGATCTTCAGTTCCTGGAAAATTCCCCGTCTGCTATGACAAGAAATCCCCACCGTAACTAAACACAACACACAACAACTTTATTCTGTAAATATTTTTGTGAAAACGTAATTTTTTTGAATGAAAAATGTTCCAAAGGCTTCTGTCACTCATTGTTAGTGATGATTAAACACAGCAGACGAAATACTTTTTGATGACAGCTGAATGTAAGTGTGTGATGAGAGAAGGCTTTAGGATGGTTTTTAAAGGTGTTTGATATTTTGTTCTGAAACGTCCCACGTTGCATCAGGGAACTCGTACCTCAGACTTCAGCTCAAGCCCCTTTTGCTCGCCTGTCTCTCTAGTCAATCAATGACAGACGGTCGGACTCACAGATCAGCATGTACAAGAGAGTAATCTCCTATCGGCAACGTTGCATCATGAGCACCATTAACACAGATACAGTGACTTTAGGACACCACTACTACTGATCACGTTTAAAACTTCAATGAGATTCACAGTCGTCGCCCATCGTTCTCCTGAACGTGACTCCCTGTGGTCCAGTCGGTGTTTATTAACCTGCTGCTCTCGCTGGGTTTGCTCAGAGGCCCGCGGTCACAAGCCACGATGACGAAGCACTTTGTTCCCAGATTACAACACGCCTGCGCCGGCCCCAGGCTCAGTTCAGGGGCTCAGCGCAGGGGCTTAACTTTCCTCCGCCACTGATGTTACAAACAGATTGTTTTTTGTTTTTTTTCAAACTTGTCCTCAGGGTGGAGTGGTCAGGGTAACAGTTGAGGGCACAAAAGCAACAAGCTTACTCTATGTGTTTATGTAAGACAAAACATGGTGAAAACACTGTAGTCCTCTTAGTTGCTGCCATAGACTGGTTCGCTGCACATCCACTTGTTAAAAGGTGCAGCCCAGAAATGTTCCTGTCTCTCTAGTAAATACAAAAAGGAGAATGGACAAGAGAATTACTACCTAAGGATTATCTCTATTTAAATAGAACAATGCTAGAGATTCTGTGTTGGATATTTCTAGTTCTAATTCTACTTCAAACCTTCCCTTAAAAAAGATTTTAACTAAAGCGGGGCTGAAACAATTAATTGGATTAATCGTGATGGATCGATTAATTGAAATAATCATCAGCTAATTTAGTCATCGATTAATCGTTGACTGCCGTATACAGACTCCAGAAAGGCTATTTGCCTGAGAAACAATATATTCAGAGCACAAATTAAGCCAAATCTGTACACATGTATATACATTTTGTCTGTAAATGTGTTCAATACAGAAATCATTAACTTTAGCTTCACCTGGTTCAAATTCTATTTTAAAGAAAAACTCCTATTAAACACCTTTTGTTATCCAGTTATTTATCACTTAATCCCAGAAAAGTAATCAACAGATCATTGTTACACTGTATTGATGTTAAGTCTAACATGCTGTAGATTTAAGTTTTTTTTAAACTGCAGATGCATCTTTTTTTGTGTGTGTGCGCGTGCTAGAAATGATCAAGCATTCACTAAAATAATACTGCTGTTGCATTTTAGGCAAAAAAAATGTTTTCCTTTGCAAAAAAGGATTTGAATTACTTGTTTGTTTTTTATGACTTCTTAATATATTTGTTGTATTGTATAAAAAAAAGGCTTACTGAAGAATCTGCAGAATGTGCCAATTACTCTTATCTGATTAATCGTCAGAATAATTTATAGAATAATTGCTATTACTAATAATCATTAGTTGCAGACCTGAACTAAAGCCTAACTAGTACAGATCTCTGGTGTCGTCACCATATTCACTATTTAAATGTTAAATGTTGCTGTTACTAGTGGAATCCCCCAGAGGCTGGTTGTGTTCACAGATAACCTAAAACCACTAAATAACTATGTAGGTATGTAGGTCTCGAATACTTTAGCAACTCTTTGCTAAACGTCCAAAAAAACAAAGCGATTCTTGGAAGAAAAATACTTCATTCCAAATGTCAAGCTGACATATGTGACCAACTCTGTCAGCAGCATTGCTGTGACAATGCACTGCTCCTCAATTTATGACTTGCAAACTTGCAGGACGAAAACCAGCGTGATGCATATTGTAGGAGGTTGTTTCAGACCTCCAGCACAAATGAATGCAGATTTAGATCTCTGTCTGTCTGTGTGTTTGAGGCGTTTAGACCTCAAACGTCAGCATTCCATTCAGAGGTATGGCGTTTTCACTGAAGCTGTACGGGAGCGATGATGTGCTAGGTTATCCGATGTTGACTCAGAGAAAAAGAAAATAAATTATTCTCAGGATTTGTATCCTTGTTGGATGTCTGTAGAGACACCTAGTAAGTGGGCAAAAAGAATCAAATTTACATCACATTAAGCAGACAGCAAGATGAGGAGTTACGAATTATACTTTAGTCTTAAGATGCTGTCGTTCTTCTTGCCTTATATGTTGTTTTAGCTAAAAATGTGTCCTAACTAGGGCTGAGCAACAATATGAAATGCCTGTTGTGAAGCATTGTATCCTGAACCCCTTTTACACTCAATCCGTATAAATTAGGGTGAAGGTTGTAAAATTCAGTGTATCAGTTCATCAGGATATAAATGTTAAATTTTCTATGACAACACTTCAATTGGAGGCCAAAATTGCAACATTTTTAGCTGCTGCGGTTCTCTTTCACATGCACTGTGTCAAATGAACTAAATCCTTTGACAAACCCGTTCCCTCTCTCGCCTGTGGTGGCGCTGCACCAAGGACTTCTGAAGGAAATCACACAAAAACCTCTGAGGAAGACACTGAGAGCAACTTCCTTCTCCACAAAATGTAAATATAAAAGGAGTGACGTCAGTTTTCATTCATTTTAAGATTTAATTTATTTTTATCTGTGGTAACAGACCACGATCCATTTCTCCTGCCAGTGCTAGACTTACGCGTTTGTTTTGATTGTATTTACCCAGAATGCCCTGCACTTTAGTCCGCTTCCTGCTTTTTTAGCGGCCTCTGAGCCGCCTGGCATTCACATACGCATTCAAACTAAGACCGAGGTTTTTAGGGGGACCAGAGTTCACTTGTTTGGTCCTCATCAGAGTTTGATTTCGGATTCACATCTCCCCAAATGTACCAGACTTTCCAGGTAACCAAACTAGAATCGTATTAAAGCAGACTAAACAGGGCTGTGAATGCACTCTTACTGATCATTTGATCATCTATGGCCAAAAGTAAAATATTCTATACACATGTTTGCGTTACTCCGAGTGGTCAAATTCTTATTTTGTGAATTAATCAGAAAATGAGGTTGGACTGCCTTCAGTAGAAATCGCTCCAAATATCCAGCGTACCGACGTGAGCCGATCTTCATCGTCGCAGACAAAGCAGCTGCATGTCATAGCATGAGACTGAATACCGTGTCTATTAAATTAGAGAAAGTTTCAATGACTTGTTTTTACTAGTTTGATAAATTCTCTCTAAAGCCTGGCTAACTCTCGTCAGAAGCACTATAGTGTGTTTTGTTTGTTTTCATCCTGTTAAAATGATTTTTAAATCGATTGAACTCGATAAACTGGTTCTTTGTCTTTCCCCAGCTTGAATATGTGGACCACTGCAGGTACTGCCAAGTCTTGTCTGTTGATGACTGTGTTGTGCACTGTGATTTTGATCCTGGCTTAATTTGTAGTTAGAGCTTTAGAGCCAGCCTCTAACTACACTGCCTGGGTGTGTCGCAT
Source organism: Alfaro cultratus (assembly GCA_903066825.1). NCBI lineage: Eukaryota > Metazoa > Chordata > Actinopteri > Cyprinodontiformes > Poeciliidae > Alfaro > Alfaro cultratus. Next base: position 7,567 of record CAEFZX010018115.1, read on the forward strand.
CCAGCACTGTTGGCACATTTAGAACAGGCTTTCATGAAACACTAGAAGGTTTTTATGCAAGCCTTGGTTTGGGAAGGCTGCAACTCTGTGGTTGTATTTTGCACAACCCCCCCCCGACTTGTTTGCGTTGATTGTTGCCTTGAACCACTGCTGTGCTGAATTTTACTGCATGACTGTTTTTTTGTATTTTTTGTTGGAAATGCACGTTAAGAGCATCAACACACTATGCCTTTTATATTCAAACTAAAGCACAGTTGTTGTTTTTTAATGAAGCAAACCTAAAAAAAAAATGATTACTTCTCCCATTTTATCAGTGTGTTTTTTCATGTTAGCTCCCTTCAGTACACCTCTTGTTTGCACTACAAGAATGTGTCCACTCACAGACACTGGATGTGCTCTGCTGGCTCACCAAAGTGCTGATCAGGAGTTACACGCCCCCTTTGACTTGGAGCGGAGCCAAGGGGCAGAATCACTCTGAGATCAGCCCAGCCAATCAGCTGCAGGCGCCATGTTTGCTGTTCAACAGCAGATGTGTGACTGCCAGGAATTTAAGGTGGACCGGCTCCACTCGGTACCGTAGTTGGAGTTTTCACAGTCCAGCACCTGCTTCACTAACAACCCTTTCTTTCTATATTGCTATTATTTGTGTATGTCTCACATCATGTAATGCTTTATTCATGTTTTTAAAGCATGTTGTGTTGTATTTTATTCAGTCTGACAAAACGAGCCTTTTTTAATGTTTAGTTGTGTTAGATATGATGAGTATTAATAGCACTCTTCTGACTTTTGTAACTTTACAACTTCAAAGTTGCTACATGAATTCAAATGGAAAGAAAATTATGAATGGTTTTCACATTATTTACAAAGAATCTATCAAAACTTTGTAGAAGTGACTTCTGAATGTTCTGACATCTTATTTAGAGGTATGAAAGTAATGCCAGATATTTCAGATTTCATGTGTTTTTTATGCTATTCATTAATCAACATCAGTGTGGATAATTTTTAATTTTAGATATTTTTTTGTTTACAATTTTATAGAATACTTTGATCTATTTTGTGCGTACATTTTTTTAAACAAAACTTAAAAACAAGCCAAGAACGGGACATTTTTTGTCCCGTGTGCTGTTGTGTGTAAAAGAGCTGTTGTGTTCCTCGGTGGCTCCCTTTGTGTTGGTTCTTTGACCCGGTTTCGCCACAGGAAACCATCTTCACCCAGATGTTTTGTGTTCACTCAGGCGGGATTGCAGGAGGCATTGAGATCTGCATCACCTTCCCCACAGAGTATGTAAAAACACAGCTGCAGCTCGATGAGAAAGCCAACCCTCCCAAATACAGAGGAATCGGTGAGTTTGCCCTGACTAGTGTAACCCAGTGTGGCCCAAACAGCATTTAACTGTTTATTTGTTGGTTTTTGAAATTTTAAGGAAGTCCATGCATCTTTCTTTGTTCCAGAAATTTAAAGGGGCGGTGTTAGGTCATATTTTTTGAGCTTTACATAATTTCATAATGTTATTCCTTCATGATGCCTTTATTCTTCCATGCATGTTTGAGAAATCGTTTAATCTCCCCTGGCAACCATTCAGCTGTTCAAAACGTCTGGGTGAACGTAGCCACGCCTTCAAGACGCAGCTCCTCCTCCTCTTATCTACAGTTGCTAAGCTTCCCAGCTTCTGCCTCATAGAGCAGACCTCCCTCTCCTCCACTCAGCTCCTTCAGACAAAAATTTCTTTTAAGTCATATTTGACATATAGGATTTTTTTTTGTTGCTTTTTTTTGGAAACTGCTATTGAGTTGAAATGAAGCAGAAGAATTAGTAAATAGTTCTCTGTTTTTATGATGTTTCCCTCACCATGTTTAACAGTTGGAAGTGTTTAGTACATAAATGGACTAAATGGGGAATGGACTAAGTTTGTTTTTTTTTTTTTTTTAGAGGTGTCCCGATACAACTTTTCTTTACTTCGGATACAATGCAGAGATTGCAGCTTTTAGATTGAGCTTCCCAAACATTGAGAGGTGCCCAACGTGAAACAAAAATCAAAAGTTGTTTCAGCCTGGATTTAAAAAAACCAGCTTCAATTATTATTACTGAATATTGTGACTGAACTACTGTCACCAAGAAAAAAAAATCAGGTTACCAAATATGACAAACTAGAAATAAACTCACCTTTTAAAGTGAGAAGAAAATCTTCTTATGCTCTATGTATATTTAACCTGTGATAACTTGTGTTATCACAGGTTGATAACTTGTGATATCACAGGTTAAGAGTCAAGCAAACAGACGTTTGTTACTTCGTAAGCCAGCCTTTGACTTTTGAACCTTGGCCTAGATCTTTATACAAGCCCAACGTGAAAACATCTTTGTGTCCCTTCAACCTATTTAGGTGTCATTAATGCTTTATGAACTAACGTGTGTCCATTTTTTCCTAACAGTGGACTGCGTGAAGCAGACGGTGAACAGCCATGGGGTGAAGGGGCTGTACAGAGGCCTGAGCTCACTGGTCTATGGCTCTATACCCAAAGCAGCGGTCAGGTACCGCAGACGCAACACTAAACACACACAAGTGGTTCTCTAATGAACAATAGAGTTCATGGTTTAGATTGGTTTAGATTCTGGTTTAGATTCTCTGAAGCAGTCTTTTATTTTTTTACACTAATTGTTTTTTACGCTAATCTATTGCCTATTGTAACAGGCAATAGATTAGAAAGTAAAGTTGTTGTTTATTTCCTTCTGAAATATTGGACTCCATCCCAGCTAAAAGTTCCTGCTTTCAACTATGCAAAACCACCAAGAGTTTCTCTGCGGTGTCGGTGATCGTCTTCATGTCCTCCTCACCCTGGCAGGTTCGGGATGTTTGAATTCCTCAGTAATAAAATGCGAGACGAGAGCGGCAAACTAGACAGCAAGCGAGGATTCCTCTGCGGTCTTGGAGCCGGAGTCGCCGAGGCCGTGGTTGTCGTCTGTCCAATGGAGACCGTTAAGGTATAGTTAAAAAGTTACAATACTTTGGGGAAAAAAATATTTTTGTGTACACACACAGGGCCTTGTGTGTGGAACTCCTTGAAGAGTCACTTTACAATCACAAATCTCTTTGGATTTGATTGAGATTTTACATGATAGAGCAGCAGAAATTGATGCATAATTATGAAATGACAAAAAATATACATGGTTTTTCAAATATTTTACAAATAAATATCTGAGATATGTACTGTGTAATTTTACTCATGTAAACTCACTTCTTCTTCTGTGTCTCTTTAGGTTAAATTCATCCACGATCAAACATCAGCTAACCCAAAGTACAGAGGATTTTTTCATGGAGTGAGAGAGATTGTAAGATCCCAAGGTGAGGAAGGTTTTATTTACATATACTGCCCCCTGCTGGTTAACCACCGCTATGCACATAATGATTCTGCCACATTGGAAATGATTGATTCCGCTGGGTCCGTGTTGTTTTCGTTCAATTGAACAAAAGCTACACAGACCAAGCAGTTAATCTTTCCTCTCTGATTTGTTTATGTAATTTTAATAGACCATATCCTCCTTCCACTTTGTTAATGAAGAGTTTTGTTGTCTGATGCTTCTTCAGGACTGAAGGGGACCTATCAGGGACTGACTGCCACTGTGCTCAAACAGGGCTCCAATCAGGCCATCCGCTTCTACGTCATGACCTCGCTGAGAAACTGGTACAAAGGTACGAAAATAAACCGCTACAGTAATAAAAATCCATCTAAAGCTGCAGCTCTTTCAAACGGACTGCTTCTCGTCCCTCTTCAAGGTGACGACCCCAACAAAGTAATCAACCCCCTGATCACTGGGCTGTTTGGAGCTTTCGCCGGTGCTGCCAGTGTCTTTGGAAACACTCCACTGGATGTGATTAAGACCAGGATGCAGGTTAGCTCCCTCGCACATTTGATCCTCGCCTCAGAACTGGACCTGGAGCGCTCTTGGTGACGGGCTGTGTTTTTGTCAACAGGGACTGGAGGCCCACAAGTACAAAAGCACAGTGGACTGTGCCGTTCAAATCATGAAGTATGAAGGACCAATGGCGTAAGTGCAATGGGACAGACTGAAGCTGGGGATAAAAGTTTCTCTTTTTGGTCTCTGCTTTGGTTGCCCTGTGGCGGGGTGGCGACCTGTCCAGGGTGGACTCTGCCTCTCACCCAATGATTGCTGGAGATTACCATCGCTCCTACTCCGAAACAACCAATCACAGCCAGGGGGGAGGGTCTTAGGACTGTCAATCAGGCTGGTGTACGCATTGCTCACACCCTCCCCGACACAGCGTGTACGAGCTCACGATTGCTGGTTTGCTGAAGCTGTGCTAATGGAAGCTAAGAGAGCAGCATGTACACAGCGATTGACAGCACTAAGACACTCCTCCTGGCTGTGATTGGCTGTTTCTGACCAAGAACTTTCTGCAGATGACAGTAGGACCACAAGGAGAAGGCAGAGGAGTTAGATTATTTCTCATGTTTTACTGTCAGGACATAGTGACGGCTTAAACAAATATGTAAAAAATTTATTTTCCTAGTAGCTAATTATACTTTAAGTAGCAAAATCAAAATTGAATCACGGTGTCTTGATGTAACATCATGCTCTCCCCATATCCAGGTTCTACAAAGGTACCATTCCTCGTCTGGGTCGGGTGTGCATGGATGTCGCCATCGTCTTCATCATCTACGAGGAAGTCGTCAAGTTCTTGAACATTGTGTGGAAGAATAACTAAGCCAGACGCCTGCGTGCTGCACTACCTGGAGCGATCAGACAGTTACTAAAACGGGCTAAAAATCCCATCTTCTTAAATCATGTTTTCTAGGTTCTAACGTCCTCCAAGTATTTTCAGGTAGAAATCAGAAACGGGTTGGTTTAGTACTTCATTCTTTGTTTCTTGTAGCACAGCAGCAGTGCAAGCATTACCAGCCTGCCTTAGAGATGCAGAAATGCTGCTCACATTTGCTCTTCCCACCCGCCTCTCTCAGATTTCCTGATGGGGGAATTTTCCTTAAGAGCTAACGGAAAAGGAGTCGGTAGATCTGCTCTCCTAAAAGAGATGTTAGTGCCTGTCAGCGCAAACAAATGCTGTGTTCACTTAATAAATAGCAAACAGCCAACCCCTTATAATGTGATTTAAACACTAGAGGAAAAAATATATACTTGAAGAAAATAAACAACAACTCAGAGATCTAACATTTTAAACCCTTTTTTTTTTTTTTTTTTTACTTGTGAGGAACTAGAGTTTATTAAATTGGTACCTAATGCAATAAATAATATGCTGCTGAGGGTCAAATAAATAAAGAAACAAATGCCTTAATTCTAGAATGTTTAAACATGTAGATTATGTTATGAAGTATAGTTTAAAGATATTGCTGTATGATCATTTGTTTAATATCCTTTAAGGATGAGTCGGAGGTGGTGTGAGGAGGGTTCGCCTTTAATTCACAAACATGTTCTATATTAATTTACGCGTTGCCCTGGGAAGTGCCTGTGTTTTCTGTGGTTTGTTTTGAGCTTAAGGATGAGAGAAGGAATGTCCTCCATGACTACAGATTTTAGGAGCGAACTCGGTTTCATACACTGTTGTTAATTTTCCAGCTGTGCCTAAGGTATTTCTAACACGTTTATATCTTCTCAACTCACCTGTATCGGCATCAGTGTTTCTTTATACTTCTTTTTCTTTCTTTTTTTTTTTTGTAATTGTATACTTTGCTTTTAAAGTGCTTCGGATGCAACTAATAGTGCCTTTCACCTCTGTCCATAGATTCTTTTTAATACAGGTGCCTAATTTCGGTCTTTCTCAAGTTAATTGCCTTTACTTTTTATGCCAACTGAAGACATAATGTGCCAACTGCTGCAAATAATAACAAAATTATATATATTATGGACGTAGAGATTGCAGCTTGTGAAACTGGCTTGTTTACATGCAGTGCTACTTGTTTTGCTTATTGCAGTCTTTATGTACAACACGCTATGTTTACTGTGAATTATACTTATCTTTCATGTTAATCTCTTAACCCTGGACTCCATCACAGCTATTTAAATATATCTGGGGTTTTTGGATTAACACTAGAAATGTTCACAGACCATAGAACATCATGTGCCTTGAGTCTCATTATGGATTACCACAAATAAACATGGTTCAGACTATTTGCTCTGTGTGTGTTTATTTTTTTTTGTCGTTTGCTCACAAACTGTACTCACACTGTACAGTTTGCATTATATTGACGATGATTTTGTAAGGTGTACATGGAAATTTAATGCTTATATTCATTAAACCCTGGCAGATTAAAATATTGAAATAATTTTCATTTCCCATAAGTTTCTGTCTTATAGGAAGTAAGACTAGAAAATGTTATTTTATGAACATTTGTCACAACAAAATTCCACATGACCAAACCCTTCTGAAAATGAATAACACTTGTATAGCTGTATGTATTGGTGATGTGTGCATCTATAAAAAGCCAACATTGCAAACTGCAAAATGTTAAGCCTCTGGGATGTGGGGATTTTTTTTTAAATTCCCTTGCAAAGTTGTTTGTTACGTCGTGGAAGCAGTGCGTTTTCTTAAGACTGCCCTCAAAATAAAAAGATTTTGTTTTTAATCCAACATAAATGCCAAATTTTATCATATATTTTATATAATTTATGGTTTCATTGTGACTGTTGTCTGGTTCGCAATGATCGCAAAGTGAAAATTCAAAAACATAAATCTGCAAAATTAAAAGTTTCCCTGATTTTATAGGTGTATGAGTAAAGTAAAATGAGCATTGTTATTTTATTCTATGAATTACTGACATGTCTCTTAATTTTGTTTGTGAATGTATGGAAATAAGCAGTTGGATTCAGAAAACTGCACAAACGAGTATCTTCTCATGGGTCTGAGCCCTGCTGGGGGCTAAGACCCCCTAAAGGTCAGATCCTAGAATCGCCCCTGCTGAAAATTATACACAAATCGTAGCAAGGCAGAAATAAATGTTATATAGGCCCACTTCTATTTATTGGACCGATACTGATATGTTAAAAAATGTCTTCACATTTTGATATCGATGTATTGTGCCTTCCTTGATATCGATGTATTGAGTTTCATTTATATCGCATTTTATTTACATTTTAGTAGAACATGACATGGTAGAAATGATTCATATCTTTAATTTATACCCTTTTCTTTGATGCCTCCACAGATTTGATTAGATTCCACTCATAAGAAGGAGGATGGTAAAAAAAAAAAATCAAATATGAAGCCCAAATCTCACCTGAATGAATATGAATTCAGCTCAAATCGAGACTTTTTACAGGTGTATAGCCTGAGTTTAATATACGAATATCAACTATGGACAATACTCTAAAAACAGAGTGAATTACCAACTGCAGAAAAAAGCGGAATATGCTAAATCTCTAACACAGCATCCATGTGTTAACCTGTTTTCCCGTTGCACAGTGGTTTATGACCTTGTTTGGCTCTGTTTGACCATCTCGCCCGCCGTACTTCCAGCAGCCTCTGTCTGTGCTGTGGCTGGGCCGAGCGGCAGAAGATGTTTGTGTCTGAGTAGCGGAGTCCTGGTTCACCATGTCTCTGAATGGAGGAGGATGCAGAGGCTTCTTCTTCAACACCGTGCTGTCTCTGGCTCGGTCGCTCGCGGCTCACCAGCACGCGCCGCTAGACAAGGTAACGGCTAGCTGGTAATGACGGGCTAGTAACAACCATTTACACTCAGTTTGACATTGACGTCCTGAACGTCGCTGTTCTGTCTTCACCGGGTGTGTCCCGGTGTTCCTGCGGGTCGGAACTGGCTTTACCTTCCTCTGGTAGTTTGGGGTTTTATTGTTATTTGGAGGTTTGACGCGGCTACGCAGTGGGTTTTAGTGTCTGGTTTTAGCCCGCAGTTAATCTGCTCAGGGTGTAACTGGGTCTGATTTCTGCAGCTTCTTCCTCTATTTGACTCTCCTTTAACTTCCAGTGTGCGTCATGGACGTAATGTAAGAAACTCTGTACAAAACAAACATGAAAATCTCTTACGACCAATAAAAGCTTCAGGACATTCTAAAGAGCAAGTAAAAAAAAAAAAGAAGAAAAAAAAAAGAATGTACTCAGTTTGATTTTAAATATTGGGTTTGACAATTGGATTTATTTTAATAGTAAACACTAGAATTACATCAAACATGTAATTTTTGAGGGCGACAATGGAGGAACTGAAGACAGGAAGAAACCTGGAGAGGAGCCCAACCCAGGAAGAGCAGCCTGCAATGTTCCTGAAAATACTCTGGTTTGAAGTTGCAGTCTGACCTTTTTGACAAGCAGCAATGAATTTATAGTAAATAATTCACCCATTCATGTGTTAATCAATTATTCAATCCATGCATCCTGTCCTGTGGTTGAATTACTGTTTAATTGTTTAATCATTGCTCTGTTTCAGGCTCTTCTCTTTTTAAAAAAAATATTACGCAGCTCTCCTCCCTCTAACAAGTGTTTGTTCTGTTTATCCCCTACGCCATCTTTATACTAATATATATATATATACTGTTTAATACTTTTTGTTGTTGGAGTGATGACAACAATAAACCCGTTTATCTCTCTGTACAAGCAGCCAGAGGTTGAGCTGGTTGCAGGAGAGACTTCAGAATTGGGAAGTTTGAAACAGGAAGCACCTAATGTGATGACAGGGCCGTTTCGACAACAATGCCGCTTTACTTCATGGTGTTTTTAAGATTAATGATCAGCCAGGTTTGGTTCTGCTTTTTTTCTGGGTGTTTGAACTTTGATTTGAGAGAAATTGTTTGACTCACTGAGAAAGTTACAACACAGTAGGAAGCAGACCAGAAAGTCACAATAAAACAGCGATTATACAGTTAGTCAGTAAAGTCAGTCATTTTCATAGGGCTTTTAAAAGAACAGTTTTGCTTCCTTCAGGTTTTTTTGCACACTATGTTATTAAGTTGAATATTTTTTGTTCTAAAAAATAATTTTAATTATATAAGAAAGTAGCATGTTGCATAACTTTAGGTAGATGATCCTCACAGAGACTTTCTCCCATAGGAGAACCTTGAAGTTCACAAACAAGCATTTGTAATCACTCTTGTATATTTTGCTGCCAAATGTTCAAACAAGAGCGATCCATGAGATCAAACTTTTAGCCACTGGTTCTTAAATAAACAGAAAAACAAATAATTATAGTAATATTTTTGTAGATAGCTGTGTTGTTTTTATTTAATTTTCCACAAACATCGACATCCCATTGAAGAAAAATGAATCCATTTTCTTTTTGTAGATGTTTTTTTGTACTTTCCTCATTTGAAAACCTAAAAATAGAATTTAATTTGTGGTTCTATGGTAGATATTTCTCTGAAAAATGTTTTTTTTTCTTCTAAGGGTCATGTAACATTTGTGGATGAAGTTTTTTATTTTGCTGACCTGAGGGTAGAAATGGCTCTTTGGATTGTAACAGGAGGTTTTTTGGCTTAGTTCCTAAAAGGCGTTTAGGAACCTAATCATTAAGACTAATGGAGCTAAAGTATCCCTGCAGGGAAGGCCATGTCCACAGTAAATGTGTTAGTTACTGGTTCCCCTAACAATATATTACATAAATAGGATGCCAGTCACATAAAGAACTGTAATTTGTATCACTAAAGTTCTCACAGTAACTGCAATAGTCATATTTTCAAATGCATTGATATTTATTGATGGTTTCATTGAACAAACAATGGAGAAAATAGTAAAACTAGCAATACAGATAGTTTTGGAGTGCTTTAAACATTAATTGGACTTTATCGTCCCAACAATAAATCTAAATTGTCATCATGTTAGAAAGTTTATCACGATAAGATAAATGCCCACTCCTGTACATAAACGCTTTTTATCACAATACATTGATTTTACTATGGCATCACATTGATTTAGTAAATTATACATTTTCGAAACAACCTTAAAATGACACATCTCTGAACTTAAGTCAATGCTCTCTTGTTCAGCATTGGCCTTGGTTACCTTCTAATTCATATAGTTGAACAAAAAGTCTGTTTTATTAACCCGTGTTGTTGCACTGCAGGTGCAGAAGTTGCACTGCATGTGCCCTGTGGACTTCAGAGGCATCTTCCAGCTTGACGAGAGGAGGCGGGATGCCGTGACTGCTCTTGGGATTTTCCTGGTAGAGTCCAACCTGCAGGTAAAACCTGTTTCCGCCGCTTCGCCGTGCATTCACAGCAAGGGCGACTTGCTAAACGCGACGATGCTGTTGTGTTGCAGCACAAAGACGTCATCGTCCCCTACCTTCTTGGGCTGCTCAGAGGGCTTCCCAAGGTTCAGTGGATCGAGGAGAGCTCGGAACGCAAAGGGCGGGGTCTGTATCACTGTGGTGCTTAGATCAAGTCTGGAAGCTGTCATTGGAAGGTTTTAATCTCTGTTTTTGTCTTGTCCTACAGACGCTCTTCCGGTCGCAGAGAACTTCAGCTTTTGTCTTGTGACTCTGCTCTCAGATGTTGCTCAGAGAGATGAGAACTTTAGAGGACAGGTGTGTGCTTATATGTTCCTATTTAGTCATACAGATTCACAGACACATAGTGTTTAGTGAGTGCATTAGTAGAGTAGCTGTGGATAGATGCAGATTTGAAATAAAATTATGGTGCCTTGGTTTCTAACCCCTTATTGCCTATATTTATTTCATATTATATAATGAAAATAGCAGGATGGTGGTTTTGCTGTCTGGCAGATGCTAAATCAAATAAAGATTCTCTTTATTTATACCCAACACATGTATTGGATCTAAACTTATAGTATGATGCAAATCAGTGACATTGGGCATAATAGTAAGTGAATACATTTTCAATGTCAGGTATGTAGATTCTTTTATTGATGCTGCTATGGCTAAACAGAAATACAGCATCTGTTTCTGTAAGATCACTCTGGTCAATCAGCATGGTGTTTGAAATATAGTCTAATGCTGTAAAATTACAGCTGGTGTCTTTTTATTTATTTATTTATTTATTTATTAGGTTTCTTTGATAGGGACAGACACACAATAACAGACAAATTGAATAAAGCAGCAGTCTTATGCCCGTATCATGATGTGCGTCATTCACGCTCTGACCACTAGATGTAAAGTGCTTCCAATACAATCCTAGGTATGTGTAGAATATTCATCACTAGGCATCTCTGCAGTATTTAGATATGAAGCAGTTTGAGATGATTTTGTGTTAATAGTCTAAAAATGGTTAAGTGTTTGGAATGAAAAACTAAACAGCAAGTAAGTGTGTTTGTGAATAAACAAGCTGCACTTTTAGGCTATATTTGTATTAAAAAAACAAGGAAATAGAAGAAAATAACACATGCTACTTATTTAAATAAGATGGAGATCCTCAGGGATCTATACTTATGTCTGTTTTTCTTTCTCTTTTTGCCTATATCCTTTCTTTGGCTCAACTTTTCCAAAAATTGTTTAATATGCTGAAATGCAAAAAGTTTTTTAATATGCTGATGATGCATAGATGGCCTACTGAGTGTTATCATTTCTCCTTGAATGGTTGGCTGGTCACACCCTTGATATTATTCTGCATGACAACAATACCCTAAAGATGCAAGTGTCCTACTCCACTTAGGTCAAAGAAATACAGAATTTTGTCCAGTTGTTGTGGAGGTCTTGATGCACTGTAATGGTCCGTGACGCCATAAGGGCCAGGAAAATCCGTGCTGATACAAGAATAAGATAACATCTGTTCCCTTGTCTGAAGATAGAACTACACAGTTATGACATACATGAAATTTAAAGACTTTTGTGCTACGTCATCATGAACTAGTTTTTGAAAAGCCAGCCATGTATTTCAGATCCTGGAGGCGCTCATGGACATCATGCAGGTCCTCCAAGATATCTGCAAAAATCCAGATGCTCACGATAAAGGTGCTAACCTTACACCCTTTACAGTTTGTCCACATTTCACCTAGTTATCCCAGATCATCTTATCTTTTGCGTCCATTTTGTCTCGCAGGATACCTGTGCAGGTACACTGTGCCCAGCCTGCTCGGTGTGGCCAGGGCGTTTGGCCGATACAGTAACACGGACGAGCCGCTGCTGTCCAAGCTGTTCCCCCGACCCGCTGCTCCGTTGCTCTCTGCGGGTGACTGCGGCGATGTGGCCAGACGGCGCTCTTTCAACGACTTCCGCTCCATCCTGCCAAGCTCTCTGCTCACGGTGTGTCAGGGAGACTCTCTGAAACGTAAAACCTCCTCCGTGTCCAGCGTTTCACAACAGGTATCAGCAACTCCAGAGTGGAACAGGCAAGGCGACTTGGGACTCGCGTTAAAATAAGATATACCATGTGTCTGTTTTGTAGGCAAGTCCAGAGAGAACGGGACTGACGCCCAGCTCTCCTGCCGATCCGTCTGCGCAGTACTTTGAAGGTAAACACAGCCTGTGCAGTGCCATGATCGTCTCCATTGGTCATATTATTGCACAATTTGACAATTTTTGAAAATAAATTAACTTAATGGAAAACACGGCAATTTCGAAATTGGTTTATTTAGCAAAACTACAGAGGAAAAATTTTTTTTGCATCACAAGAGTCACATGATCAACAACCAGTCGTTGCCGCTGGCACAAACCAAGAAGAAGAAAACGTCAGGAAGTAGTTGGAGGATGATTGTGTGGTGTGTTTACTTATTGCATGAGCAAACTTATTTGCATGGGATTTTAATTGTGTTTCTTATTTAATGGAAGCATCACAATTGCGAAATTGTGTTGTTTGACATTAGTGGGATATTGACAAAGTTTTGCACACATTTACAATGGAAATGCTCCAGGAAGCGTAATATAAACGCAACATGTTCACATTTCCAAATGTTTGCTTTTACTTACATTTCCATCACAAATGTGCACAAATCTTTGTCAGCACTCCATTAATGTTGGAAAAATAGAATTTGGCAAATGCGTTGTTTCTGTTAGATAAGAAATAAAATTAAAATCACACATGAATAAGCTCGTTAATGCGAAAAATCATTAGCGGCTACCTATGCAGTGTTTTGGAGAAATTGTAATTGGTGATTTTACAGATTCTAACATGTGAATTCAACATGTTAGAATGACACACAACTTCATATGAGCTGTGTGACGCTGTGGTGGAGCCAGCTGCACGTTGTCTGAAAAAAACTAAACAATATTCCTCCTACCACTTTCTGTCGTCTTCTTCATTGTTTTTGCCACTATTAGTTTTTTTAAAAATTGCAGCGATTCCATTAAAGACATTTATTTTTGTAATTTCAAGTTACTAAATCACCACTTTTTTTCCCAAAAGAACCTCCTTACCTCCTTAAAGCACTTCTTTTCTTCCCCCAGGCTCCTACCTCCCTGATGGCAGCGCCGTGGACCCCGATTATTACTTCTCCACCATCAGCTCCAGCTTCTCTGTCTCTCCTCTTTTCACTGGGAGCAGCTCTGGAGAGTTCCAGGTCCCTCTGGAGATGCTCAGGCAGCTCCTTCATATGGTTAGCGCTGGCTACACTCAACACTTTCACCACTAATCGCAACACAGTGCAAAACTGAAATCTGTTCTGGCTCCAGTCTGTGTAGTTAGACTATTACCTCAGTAATGCAAACATAAAATAGTTCATATCTTCTGCCATTAGTTTATTGTTAAAATAAACATTGCTTGCTTGTCTTGATCAGGTTGAGCAATTTGTTTCCGAGTCGTTTTTGAAGTCACTGGATGGCATCTTAGCAGAATACCAGGAGGTAGGACTCCTACATCGAAGTTTGTTCTCTTTTATGTGAATATGTCATATTTATTACTTGTAATTAGATTAACATCACTGTTGCCAAGTTATCAACACTGTCACTTTATTTAGCTTTTTCAGACGACAAAAGAAATCTGTGTCGGCCAAAATCATAATCAGACCAGAAAACTGAAATCTGTGCACCCATACTTGCAACGGTTATTACTTACTGGTGCTGTTTTCTTCATAGAGCAATCCAGAAATTCATCTTTACTACAAGACGTTCAGCGATCCGTTATATGTGGCCATATTTAAAATGCTGAGAGACACTCTGTACAATCTGAAAGGTGAGGAAACCGTTCTTGACTTTCTTCAAATCTTTTAGAAAACTATGACTAAGATAGTTTCCCTAATAAATACATGTGTTCTTCATGGTTCAGACCTTCAGACGGACTATGTGAAGGAGGTTCACGACTTCGTCCTGGAGCAGTTCAGCAGCAGCCAGTCAGAGCTGCAGAGGATTCTCCATGACGTGGAGTACCTCCAGAGCGAACTGAGCCCGCTCAAACTGCGTTGCCAGGCCAACGCTGCCTGTGTTGACCTCATGGTTTGGGCTGTCACAGAGGAACAGGGTGAGACTTTGATCATTTGACCCAGTCTAACAAAATGTCATTTGACTTTTCACATTACTTGAAAGCTGTTTTGTTTTTTGTTTTTTTCGCCAGGAGCTGAGAACCTTTGCACCAAACTGTCAGAGAAGCTGCAGTCGAAGACTTCTAGTAAAGTTATCATCGCCCACATGCCCCTCCTCATATGCTGCTTACAGGTGAGGAAAAAAAGAGCAAAATAAATTCTCAAATATGTTTTCATTGTTACTAAGCTTAATTGACTTTCATCTTTTATCCGGTGAGTTCTCAGCAATTACAGGAGAACTTAGTCTGGCAAAGTATGCAATTTGATTTAATTAGTTTCCAAATCTGCAAACTTTTTTGTCGAACCTGATGATTATTTTAGTTTATCTGAGATACAAAGAGATGAATACGCATAAATAAAAAAATCTGAAATTCTCTGCTTTGCTACGTAAAACATTCATTGTAATTCAAAAAAATCCGCCTAGCCTAGTGAAAGCAGGAGCGCAGTGAACTAACTTGATACTGTGTTGGTGTAACATTTAATCTGTTGGTACGCTGCTCCCTCATTGGGACTTCAGGTTTTCTAGTTATTTCTTCCAACCTTCTACCCTAACTCTGTCTTCATTTGGTGACAATAGGGTCACTGAGCTGCCACCATATCCACACTGTTACTCCCTGACTGCATGAAATCAGTGGAAAGTGGTTCAGAGCTCGATGCCTAGCGGCTGTCAGCGTTGTCATGTACCTCCAGGGCTTTGATGTGCGTGTTGTGTTTGTGTGCAGGGTTTGGGTCGTCTGTGCGAGCGCTTTCCTGTCGTGGCGCACTCCGTCACCACGTCTCTCAGAGACTTCCTGGTGGTGCCGTCTCCTGTTCTGGTGAAGCTCTACAAATATCACAGCCAGTGCACTTCAGGTAACAACGGCGCTCCCAAGTGGACAAGTTGTCCTCTTCAGACAGAGGGGTTGCATGCAGCATTATCATGGATGTCTCGCATTTAAGTCACAAACACCAAATAGTAAAATACCCAATTTTTTAATTCTATGAGATGAACCAACAAAAAGTGGCACATTATTGTGAAGTGGAAGGAAAAGTGTAGCTTTCAGCTCCTTGGACTATTATATCTCTACTATTGCCATAATACGTAACTGAATTTCATTTTCCTCCATTATTAATTTTAAACAATTTTTTAAAATGGTTTTAGCAGAATAATGTCACTATTTTATTTTTATTTCTAGAAGCTAATGCTGTAGCAATAGCAAAAGTACTTAGCAACATGGTATTTAGCAGAAGCTAATGCTGAGACTTTAACCCTTGAGCACCAGTTTAATTTTGACATTATAATTTACCATGTAAAGCCCTTATATAATGTATTTCTGTTTAAATCTTATTCTCAACTGTCCATGTTTTATTTTCTTCTTGTATGTGTCTTGTTGAAAATAAAACTGCAGCATTAACGGTCTTCACCCATTTCAAAATAAGAGCATGAATATAAACATCTGACTACCTGAAGAACTCTTACCAGTTGACCAAATGTCAAACTTTATTCAACTGAATGTTTACAAAACAGCCAAGTAAAGTGGCCATTTGGAATTGGTTTGAAAAACTGAAGTTAGGGGACGCTAACTGCGCTAAACATTTTCAGTTAGGAAAAGCGCTACATACAAACCTAGCTCATCTATTAGCGGATTAGTGGAAATGTGCCCACCACTGATCTAATGCAGCGTGTCTTACAAAACAACTGTCTTTTCAAGGAGGAAGTGACATCAAGATCCATGTGACCAATGAACATTCTCAGTCAACCATCAGCACCAATGCAAGCAAGAAGAGCCAGCCCTCTATGTACGAACAGCTGCGGGACATCTCCATCGATAACATATGCAGGTGAGTTAGCACACAAAAAAAACAAGATAAAAGGCTTGATGTCTCTCTCCATATTTGAGGAAATTCTGAAAAAATAAGGTCCACACTTCTTTTAACTGCTTTACTTCTATTTAGTTTGTAGGCTTTTATTTAAGCATTTAGATGCAAATTGTTTTAAATCCAGACTAAAAAGCCACCTTTTGTTTAGAGTTGCTTTTGAACCACAATAAATGGAACATTGACCCACATATTCGATGAGATGTGATGTCTGTTATTGGTTTTCACAACTGTTGATGATATGATGTGTGTATTATGTTTTTTTTTTTTATGTTTCCACAATGTAAAGCACTTTGAACTGCCATGTTGCTGAACATGCTACGCAAATAAACTTGCTTGGTTTTTCAGTTTTACATTTTGTGTTTGCAAGCATAAATGCAGAATTCCAGTTGTTTGTTTTAAAGTTAACAGAAAATATGACCTGCAGAGGAGGAGAGGGGACTGAAATGACCTAGCAGAGATGTTTTTGGGGTAGATTTCTATCCGCTTTTGTTTCATTTGGTTTTGGTTCCAGGGAGTAAAAATGAAAGGAGGAAAAACTATCTCAGAAAACTGCATGAGGTTCTAATATGCATTTTAATGTACTTTGCCAGTAGAAAGTCCTCAAAAGGATCAGGAAGCAAAACAGTTAGCATAACAGGAAGTTATGATTTTTTTTTCCAAGTTCCAAACCAGGATTCCCTCTTGCTCTCTCCCAAGGTGCCTGAAAGCTGGCCTCACGATGGATAACGTCATCGTGGAGGCTTTCCTCGCCAGTCTGTCCAACCGCCTCTACATCTACCAGGAAAATGACAAGTGAGCCAGATCCAGAAAAAAAAGGTTACCCACCTAATTGTGCTGAAACAGATCATTTAAAGTCGTACCCTCTTTTTCCAGGGATGCTCACCTGATCCCGGACCACACCATCAGAGCTTTGGGCCACATCGCCGTGGCGCTGCGCGACACGCCCAGGGTGATGGAGCCCATCCTGCAGATCCTGCAGCAGAAGTTCTGCCAGCCGCCTTCGCAGCTCGACGTCCTCATCATAGATCAGCTGGGCTGCATGGTGATCACAGGCAATGTGAGAGCTGACGGGTTCTTTTCTCGCCTCTAGTCACAGATAAACTGCTGATTCACTGCCGCAATGTTAATTATTCAAATAATTAACATTATTTGAATAATTAATTACGGTATTCAAATAAATGGATATTTGCACATAACAAAAAAAATGTAAACGTGAGTCATCACTTTAAAAAATGAAATTTGTATTCGCTCTTGTTTCTCTTTTAGCAATACATCTACCAGGAAGTGTGGAATTTGTTCCAGCAGATCAGTGTCAAAGCAAGCTCCATGGTTTACTCCACCAAAGACTACAAAGACCACGGTTACAGGTGAGGGGAACCTTGGCACAAGTTTACAACACAGCTCTGGTAGTTATATGCAGGCCAGTTAGTTTTTCTTTCATTATGCAATGCAGGAATATTCTCACGTTTCCCCTGAAGACCACAAATTTAATGCATATTTTTGGGGTTTGATGTGATGGACCAAGACAGAAGTGTGAAGTGGAAAGAGAAGGGCACGGTTTTAAGCATTTTTACATCTGGAAATCTGTGGTGTGCACCTGTAAATAGTAAAGTGCAGTGCAACCAACGGCTTTAAGATGTCACTTAATAAAGAGGTGCAGACATTTCCTTAGTTTTGGGTGATCAGCTGATACATGTGAAGCCGATCTTGTCCTCCAATCGTATCTGGCTCGCCAAAGGTCTGACGGAGCTGCATTTTCCAAGCTTCCAAGCCCCCACTCAGTTCCTTCAGACTAGCCAGCAGTAATTAGCAAACAACTGGAGGAGCTGTGCATCTGATGAGCTCATATTACGAGCTGCTTCTCAGTCCAGCGCTGGTAAAAATGTTGTTAGAGAATTAATAGACAGTTAATGATATTGTGATGACTTCCTGAAGGAGGAGCTTCAGAAAAAGTAGGAGTTTCTTAAAGAGACAGAGGCCCAATTTCAGGGAGTTAAATTATAAAGTATATATAATTTAAGTCATATTTGCTATATTCAGAATTTTTATAACAACTTAAGTCAGCATAGTTACTTGATTGTGATATAAAACGTCGCTATGTACCTGAAAAACACATGATACTGCCTCTTTAAAGATCTTCAAGTGTTTAGTAAAAACTACCTAAATGAATCATGACAGACAGTTATTGATTAGATGCTGCTGCTTATTTACCATGAGGTTGTAAAGCTGTATGCTGGACTTTCATCCTACTTGCTTCCCTCCTCTTTGTGCAGACACTGCTCTCTGGCTGTTATAAACGCTCTGGGTAACATAGCAGCCAACATGCAGGCCGAGCAGATGGTGGACGAGCTGCTGGTCAACCTGCTGGAGCTTTTTGTGCAGCTGGGCTTAGAGGGGAAGAGAGCCAGTGAGCGGGCCTCGGACAAAGGCCCGGCCCTGAAGGTACACTTTGTATTAACATTTACGCTCAACGTTTGAACGTTTACTGAACTCTCACATTGAGTCCATTTCACAGTTTTCACTGTTTTCATCCAACTATTAAAATATCGCAAATAAGGCACCCTTTCATCAGCTGTTGACGCTGCTTGTAGCTCTAAAAAACAGAAAGTAGAGGTTATAAACTAGTGTGAATCACACATCTCAGAAAATTGGGGAGAGTCCTCCTCTCTGAGCTGGAGATTTGGATTTAGAAGTTTCTCATAGTTTCGTACCTCTAGTAAAGCACAGACCCACCAGTGGAAGTGAAGATTTGCTACTTCAAAACTTATCCAGTAAATGTGTTTCCATCTTTCCTTTACCACATTAACTCTTGTTTTTTTTTGGAAAAGCCAAACCTCAAGCGAGCGTATAAACGTTTCTGCAAAACTGAAGAAATTGTCTCCAATTTTGCAGTTTCCACCAACCTTTTAAATACTCATAAAAATGTCGATGGAACCACAGTGAATTTTGACTTTTAGGGTTTACATGGAGAGGAATTGTTACAGTAAAGCCCATCTTTAATACCCACCAGTCTCAGGGCTGGCCTAACCTCACACTTCTGGCTCAGTTGTTTACCTCGAATAATAATATCTTCTTTCTAACTTAATGTGATTTAAAATCCCATTTACAGTTTTCATATAGACATCTTGCAGAAAGCATATGATTGTGTGACAGTTCTTCGCTAAGATTGAGGCTAAAAGATTAGTTATGTAAAGCTAAAATATTCATATAGAAAAGCTTTATCCAGCAATGGTTAAAGACAAACTGTGAGTGAGGTTTGTCTTTAATTATGTCGTCTTTGAATATCTTCATGCTTAAAATCAGAAACACGCCTTTGTTTCTTTCTCTGCAGGCCTCTAGCAGTGCTGGAAACCTCGGCGTCCTCATTCCGGTTATAGCTGTGGTAAGTGATCCAGATGTTCAGCTCTTTGCTTGTTTTGTGTTTTTTGTGTTGAGAACCTGTAAACTGAAGCACCTTTTTTCACTATGCCGAATGCTAAGCCTCCAGGTATCCTTCTGGCCGTTATTAAGCATAATTATGTTTTCCATGCTAGCTGACAAAGAGGTTGCCACCAATAAAGGAGGCGAAGCCGCGTCTGCAGAAGTTGTTCAGAGACTTCTGGCTCTACTCTGTCGTCATGGGATTCGCAGTGGAGGGCTCGGGTACGATACGTTTACTCAACCCTGCTTGTAAATCATTTATGCTGTCGTTCACCTTTTCCATTATCAAGATTTTTACTATGGCAAGCTGAAAATGAAGCAAAAGATTTAAACATTAGAGAAATTAGACTGATACATTGGCATAAAACCCCAGGTAACATTAAAACTAGCGATACAAATATAAGATCAGTTCATAGCAATAGAATATTTGTTGCCATTTTAAATTTGTGTTTTGGTACAATGACCTACAGGAAGGCCTTGCAAAAGATAGTTAAGGGAATTGAATAGATTAGTGGAGAATTTTTTACACTAATATGTCTAATCTCTCAGAAAAATACTGTCTTGTTTTGTCTTGAAGCTTGGGCTAAACAAGAAATTTAGTCAGGCTTTGAAAGCGTCTGAGGTTAATTTAGGACTAGGTTTTTGCGTCTACCACATTATTGTGATGAACAATAGCGACGGGCAAAAGTCATCACTATTCGAGGTGAAAATTTATCTGTGCATCATAGGTCAGCATTTATGAGAATGTCATTGTTCTCTTGGCCGGAGGAGAGCTACCGATTGTCGCCTCATCACGCAAGCTGCATAGGAAATGAAAGGAGATGGAGCCTTTAAGGGCAAATTTTAAAAAAAATCTTAAAGTTGACGAGAGCCACATGAAATGGGAGACGTACAAAGCTGTTGCCAAGAGCCACAAATAGACCCAATGAAATTTCACAGTTTTTACTATTCTTGATTCTAGTACAGCAGGATGGGGATGTTATAGTTTTTCTGTCTTAAACTTCATTTATAGTGTTATTAAAAAAGGTCTTAAAAAGTCTTTAATTTGGCTTGCTGAAACCTGCGAATATCGAGAACAAGAATTATTGTCTTTTTACACAGAAAGTTTGTAAATCTGTGCATTCTACTGTATTCATTGTCTTCTTCTTTCCCTCCATCTCTTTTGAAACAATCAGGCCTGTGGCCGGAGGAGTGGTATGAAGGAGTTTGTGAAATCGCGACCAAATCGCCACTGTTGACGTTTCCCAGCGGGGAGCCTTTACGCTCCGAGCTTCAGTATAACTCTGCGCTGAAGAACGACACCGTCACTCCAGTATGAACACGCACTCACACACTCACACACACACACACAGAGGCTGGTGCACAGTTTTCTGACTCCAGCTGCTGCGCTTCAGGCGGAGCTGAATGACCTGCGCAGCACCATCATCAACCTGCTGGACCCGCCTCCAGAGGTGGCCGCCCTCATCAACAAGCTGGACTTTGCCATGTCCACATACCTGCTGTCTGTCTACAGGCTGGAGTACATGAGGTAAAAACGATGCCTCCACAACAAAAGGAAGTCTAATCTTTACTATGGCTGAAACGATGAATCGGATTAATCATTACAAATTGATTATTGAAATAATTGTCCATTAATTTAGCAATCGGTTAATCGTTAACCACAGAATACAGACTCAAAAACAGGCCAGATATTCAGAGCAGTAACTAAGACAAAACTGTATAAAATACATATACATTCCTCAAGAGGCATAGTTTCACTCGATTTAAATTAATGCTATTTTATTGCATTTTAGGCAATAAAATGTTTATTGTCTTGTTTAAAACAAGAGCAAATTGTTTGTTTATTTGCATCTTTAAATGTATTTCTCATAGTGTCTAAAAAAGGCTTCAGTGGTTAAATAATCTGTAGACTGTGGCTATTTTTTTTTATCTGATCATCAGAATTATCGATTACTAAAATAATCTTTAGTTGCACCGTTGTTCTTTACACAAACAACATGATCTCATGCTGTCTTTGTTTTTGTTTTTCATTATGTTTAGGATGCTGCACTCTCTGGACTCGGACCGCTTCCAGGTCATGTTTCGTTACTTTGAAGACCGAGCGATACAGAAGGATAAATCTGGTAAGGGCGACAGAAGAGGAAAACTGTTCTCTGACAGAGAAATACTGTCCCTCGTGTATTAAATCCATGTTTTTCCAGGTATGATGCAGTGCGTGATCGCTGTCAGCGACAAGGTGTTTGAGGTTTTCCTTCAAATGATGGCTGAAAAAGTACGTGAGGCTTTTTGCTCTTTCAGAACCAGCTCAACTCGATAGTATTTATCAACCCTGATGTCTGCATTACATCAATAATTTCAAACCCTGTTAGAAAATGAACATATTTATAAGGTACTATTTGTTGTTTTTTTTTTTTTAATCACAGTCCGTTTACCATATTTTTTTGTTTGAAAAGCCTAAAACCAAAGCTCACGAGGAGGAGCTGGAGCGCCACGCTCAGTTTCTCCTGGTCAACTTCAACCACATCCACAAGCGGATCCGCAGAGTGGCCGACAAATATCTGTCTGGTCTGGCGGAAACGTAAGACGGCTCTGATCCACCAGTTCTTCCTCTCAAAATGACCTCTTATTCTTTCGTAAACACTCCAACATCTCTCCCCTCAGCTTCCCACACCTGCTTTGGAGCGGCCGGGTTCTGAAGACCATGTTGGACATCCTGCAGACTCTCTCCCTGTCCCTCAGTGCAGTGAGTGATGATTGTTTAATCCACAGGTGTCAAACTCCAGTCCTGGAGGGCCGGTGTCCTGGAACTTTTAGATGTGCCTCTGCTGCACATCTAAAAGCACATCTAATGACCTGAATAGAATAATTAGATCATTAGCAAGGCTCTGGAGAACTTATCTACACAAGGAGGAGGTAATTAAGCCATTTCATTCCATTGTTTTTGTACCTGTGGCACATCTAAAAACTGCAGGACAGCGGCCCTTGAGGACTGGAGTTTGACACCCCTGGTTTAATCCATCAAAGCAGTGTGTATCTGTGAATCTGTACCATGATTTTATGAGTGTTGACGGTTTGTTGCAGGACATTCATAAAGATCAGCCGTATTATGACATCCCTGACACTCCGTACAGAATCACTGCCCCGGACACATATGAAGCCAGGGAGGTAACTTTTTTTTTTACTCATCTCGATGCTAAATAAAATCACTTATGGACATGTTGCGTTAACGTTTCTTTCTGTAATATTTAGAGCATTGTCAAAGATTTTGCTGCACGGTGTGGAGAAATCCTTAAGGAGGCTATGAAGTGGGCTCCGTCTGTAACAAAGTCCCACCTGCAGGTAATATTTCTCAAGCCTTTTCTCCTCTATCGTCTTGAAGAGTGCAGCGCAAAGCAGCTCTATACAGTTGAAACCAGAAGTTTACATACGGCAAATAAAAAGACACATATGCCATTTTCTCTGACTGAGGTTAAATCAGACCAAACGTCTCCTGTTTCAGGTTAGTTATAGTTTCTAAAATTATTTCTGTTTGCTAAATGTCACGAAACTTAGTGAGAACACTTTTTTTAGACATTTAGATTTTTTTAGAGGAAAGCTGAAACTGAAAGTATGTGTAATAAGCTATTATACTTCTATATTGATAGGATATTTGTATAAAGTCTATTGAAAAAGTACATTTTGTGTCATTCTTAAATGCTATGTGTCAGTCCTAAGAAATGTTAATGTCAACTTAACATGTCCAGCATGAGAGAAACTAACATTTAAAGTTTGAACTCCCTGTTTCCATGCGGTGTCAGGAGTACCTGAACAAACATCAGAACTGGGTCTCGGGTCTATCCCAGCACACGGGTTTGGCCATGGCCACTGAAAGCATCCTGCACTTTGCTGGCTACAACAGACAGAGTACCACTCTGGGGGTGAGTCACAAACTGACTTCTTCATTTAACTTGCTTGAAGTTGCGTAACTGGATCATTCTGACCAATCAGACAGACATGTTCTTTTATTTTCTTTTACTTTAAAAATCTGAAGAGAAATTTTGAGATTTAAAAATGGGGAAATAAACGGAGGCCAAGATTACAACCCCGAGGGATGCCAGGACTTTAGGAGATTTTAGTTATGACATCATGTGTATGGCGTTAAGAAATGGTGTTAATTTCAATCACTTTCTCAATTAGTCCACCCAGCTGACTGAGAGGCCAGCCTGTGTGAAGAAGGATTACTCCAACTTCATGGCATCCCTGAACCTACGGAACAGATACGCTGGAGAGGTTCGGTCATCCGCATTGTGCTGAATGCCAATATAATATACAGACTTCATAATCTGCACTCTTTTTGGTTGAATGCATTATTTATTTTCACTTTGGCTTTATGTTGTTTAGTTTTTATTCAAGTAAATTTTTTAATGTAGACTGAGAATCCATTTTATCTTTGTTTTTGGTTGTTTTGTTTATCAGTTCCAGTGTTAATTGTTCTTTTGAAAATAAAGTGTATGTATCTTTGGCAGGAAATTGCATCCATTATTACGTCATTTCCATTAAATCAGTATAAAAAGGTCTTCAAACAATATTATCGTTTGTCCCAATAATTTTTTAGACAATTAATCGCTCAGCAAAATTTGTTATCGTGACAGGCCTGTATGAAGTACAAGTTTAAATAAGATGGACCCTCAATATGAAGTGTGAAGGAAAATAATGTGCCAATAAAAACTAATCTATGAAACGTTTAGGACATTTGACTGAGCATAGACATTAAAGTTTTGATTGCCTGTTAGCATTAGGTTGGGTTATGTTTCCCCTCTGATCTTTGCGGTGTTTTTTCTCTCTGTAGGTTGCAGGAATGATCCACTTTGCGCAGGCAGTCAGGGGCCAGTCGGATCTGACCCGGATCATGATCAAACAGATGGAGGAGGCTCTGGACTCGGCTCAGCCCGAGGCCTTCACTGAAGCCATGTTCAAACTGGCCGCGTTGCTCATCAGCAGCAGAGGTACGACTTTATCGGTCTGTTACTTTTTACGTTTCCTGATGCTCCGACTCAGCTCCTGTCGTATTCCGCTCTGCAGAATGCGACCCTCAGCTCCTGCACCACCTCTGCTGGTCTCCCCTCAAGATGTTCACAGAGCACGGCATGGAAACAGCCATTGCATGCTGGGAGTGGCTGCTGGCGGCGCGTACGGGGGTGGAAGTACCGGTACGCTGATCGAAGTGTTTGACCTTCTCTTGTTTTCCCGCGTTTCGTTTGCGTCGTCTCTTCACTGACTTCTTCTTCCCAGTTTATGCGAGAGATGGCGGGAGCGTGGCAGATGACGGTGGAGCTGAAGATGGGCCTGTTCTCCGACGCGCAGGTGGAGGCCGATCCTCTTGCCGCTTCAGAGGAAAGTCAGCCTGTGCCCTGCCCTCCAGATGTCACCCCTCACCACATCTGGATCCAGGTCAGAAAAAGTCTATTTTTATTTATTTTTTCTCGAAGACATCCCTGTTTTCATTGTTTTGCCTTTTATGTCTGTAATTTCATTCTTTTTTCTATTCCAGTTTCTTGTCCAGAGGTTTGAAATAGCCAAATATTCCAGCGCGGATCAGGTGGAGATCTTTGGCAGTTTGCTGCAGCGCTCCCTGTCCTTGGGCGTCGGCGGATCTAACAGCGGCTTGAACCGCCATGTGGCCGCCATTGGACCACGTTTCAGGTACAGCGCATCCTTCAAGGCTGTTACTCCAACCTCACAAATTCATACCGCCTGAACAGAAACTGCATTCTGTCCATTCAGAACAACAATTGTATTTCGCTGGGGTCCAAAACTGAAATACCAAATTTTACTGGACGATTAACTGTGCAAGAACACATTCTCATACATCAATAAATAATAAACATTTAACACTGGAAATGGAAGACATTTTAAATATCCACAATAAATAAACAAAACAACAGGGATGGATTATGGAGACAAAACTGTCTCTCAAAAAAGGGCCACTAGAAACTAAAGCACCAGACTGAAGACTTTTGTCATCTAGTTTTTTGTAGAAAGAGAGAAAAGAGAAAAATAATAAATCATGCAAATAAAAATGATTGAATTATCATGCAGTTAATTGATTTATTGCTTGTGGCGACATAAAAGAAACCCCAAAAATCTGCAAATGTGACGCCTTTCTTTGACACAAAACACCATTTAATTGTTCTTTCTACAGTTTTGTTAACAATAAAGACGGAAAAAAAGTGAAATAATTATAATAAAGCATTTTTAAAAAGCTCAAAGAAAACCCTAAAGTACCCACAACGTGGACATCTGTGGCCCACATAAGAGCGACCTTTACAAGTAATTTATTTATTTTTCTTTCAAAGTTAATAGGCACTGCTTTCATTCAGGTGGGCTCAATAATCCGGAAATTACGGAAATACATTTGCGAGGCATAAATGAGCTGAGTGTGAAGATTTGCAGAAAATGACTGGAGTTGATGACGATAGTCATATTTGTTGGTGTGTTAGGCTGCTGACTTTAGGTCTGGCTCTGCTGCACTCTGACGTTCTCACCAACTCCACTGTGAGAAACGTCATCAGAGAGAAGATCTACTCTACAGCCTTCGATTACTTCAGGTGAGACTTCGGCTGACAGATTAGCTCACATTAGCTGTGATAAATTACGGTGAGTGAAAAGTGCCAAAGTACAATAAATAGATTACTTAGAAGGTAATTGTTTAATTTTATCATTCATTTTATAAAACTGGAAATAATTGTCAGAAATTATATGTGCCTCAATAAATGTGTTGATTTCATTTTAAAAAGTAGAAATAATTATTTCATAATTTTATATATTTTCTTATGTTTCTGTAAATTAATTTTCATTTCTGAATTTATTTCCAGCTTTAAAACCGTTTATGAGACATTTAAGTAATTATTTCACACGTTTTTTATTTATTTATTGCAATTTGGCAAAGAACATTTAACTTTTAATTAATATAAAGTTTCTTTGTGAACACACTAAAAACACATGTTTACCAAGTAAAATCTTGCTTAGTTTTTAGTGCAAATGTCTCTGTACACTTGAAATAAGACTAAACTAACATACAAGTAACTTTTCAGCAAGAAATAAAAGCTGGCAGATTGTTTCACGGAAAAAAATATCTTGTTATAATTTTAAAAATCTGCTAGTGCAACTAGTACATTTTAATCAATGTTGTGGAATTGTTATTTTAAAACAAGCTCTTAGATACAGTATTGCTGAAAAGTTACTTGTAAGTTAGTTTAGTCTTATTTCAAGTGCATTGACATATTTGCACTAGAAACTAGAAATTACTTGGTAAGATTTTATGGTTTTACAGGGAACTAATTATTTCCTGCCTTATTTTTCTGGTCAGTGTTCATGTTTAGTGTCATTTTCTAACCTGTTATTCCCACATAGCGTCTCTACTCGCATGTGCCCAGCATAGTGTAGTTGGTGAGCCTCTCCTTATCGACGGACTCTTTCCGATGTTTCACAGCATCTCTCCGAAGTTTCCCACCCAGGCTGACAAGCGTCTCCGCGAGGACATCTGCATCATAATCCGCTTCTATGCCAGCATCCTGTCGGATAAGAAGTACCTGGCAGCGTACCAGCTGGTCCCACCCGGTGAGCTTGGTACTACCTCAGCCCCGAGCACTCTCTCTGCTGGGATATTCGGATCGCTAATCGTGTCCAGCACTACTCCGATATCGATCTTAAGTAAGCCTAAAGCGGTGGAGCACGGGCTGCGCTGCAGCAAAGGGGGCATGCTGTCACGCCTGTCAGATTTGACGCGGCTTTTGCTCACGGTTCTGTCCAGGTCTAAATTTTCCAACTTTCATTTTCAAAATGTTTTTTTTCTCTCTCTCTTACCTCGAGTTTTACTTTGAACACAGCTGTGAGGAAAAGCCCAAATTTGGCATCAGCGTCATGATGCATGATGATTCATCATCAAGCCCACCCGTCCGCCTCTTTCCTCAACCTGATCAGTTTGGTCTGAAAAGAAGAAATCCTAAAAAGAGTTTCTTTTTCTTTTTTTATTTTTTTACTTCCACCTCAGAAAAATCCTGTCCATCTCATTCCAGACGATCCAGAAAAAAATATGGTTTCATTCTCATACACATCAACCCGCTTCAGGTAGATTAGGCCTGTAATCCCAGAACCTGGATCAGATTTTCTACATCTGACCGAGTATCAGTGGATTAAGGCAACGCCTACCTCCATTTCCAATCAAATATCCCGTTTACAAAGTGCATGACCATCGCATCAGAAGAAGCGACACAACTCATCTCGCTTTCCAAACAAACCTTCATCGGCCATGTTGTTTGTTTTTTATTGTTAAAAAATTGCTATTTTGAACCGAATCACATTTTATTCCACTCGAAATCCATAAACTTCAAAGTATTTTATCAAAATGGAACCAACTTCAATAAAATACTCCAAAGTTTGTGGTTTGTAATGTGAATTAGTTCAGAATACATCTACATACTTGCTGGTTTTACAAGCTAAGCTAAATCTTGTAGATTCAACTTGTGGTCCTAAACCCCGCGGCTTTGGCTTTGTTCGGTCCTGATTCTGTTTGTCTGTGGACAGATAATCAGGACCCGTCCTTGAACAGCCTGTCGGTGATGAACGCCGCCGACCTCAGGAGCAACGTGGACTCCAGCTCCCGATCCCAGCAGAGCGCCCAGGGGTGGATCAACACCTACCCTCTGTCCAGTGGGATGTCCACCACATCCAAGAAGTCAGGTGCAGTGTTACCAATCACACAAAGGGAACTAATTCAACGTTTTCATGCGATTCAAACCATCACCCACAGTAGTGATGTCTCCTTTGACCATATCTTTGCACAATTTGACATTTAAAAACTATGTTTGCTCAGTAGAAACACACCAATTTTGAAAAAAAAGCAACTCTAGTTTGCCGATAGTATGAAGTGGTTTTTCAACCTCATCAATATTAGTGCATTTCGCAAATCTGCAACGGGAACTCTTTGTCATCACACAACACAAACCACAAAGACGAAGAAGACAGGAAGTAGCTGGAGGATGTTTTTTAATGACTTGTTATGTGAGCAGGCTTATTCGTGTGTGATTTTAATTTTCAATCCATTTATTTGTCTGACAAGAACAATGCGCACAAACACAGAACGGATCAACACTGCAACTGATGTGTTGCTACAGCTAATTTGCAACTCCAGTCCGTGGTTGGGCATTCCGTTCCTTATTTAATGGAAACGCCGCAATAACAAAATTGTGTTTTTCCAATATTAGTGGAATATAGACAGAGATTTGTTCTTATTTGTAATGGAAACAGAGCTTATAGTAGGAGGTTCATGGTGTCACATGTTTTTTAGTGACTTATCGCATGAACAAACGTACTGACATGTGATTTTAATTTCCTTTCTTACTCAGTGGAAATACAGCAATTGCAAAATTTGTGGGGGGAGGTTTTGTGGGGTTTTTTTGTTTTTGTTTTTCTTACATTAGCCAAATATAGACAAAGCTGTGCATGCGTTTCTAATGGAAACACACTTTAAAAGTTTTGGACATTTCTAAAGTGGCCCTATTCGGTGGCACCAGGATAAAGCGTAACCAATGTATGGAAGCCTCACAGGTTCTAGTCCCGGCCCGATGACTGCCTGTCTGACAACTGTCAAATAAAGGCCACTAGAGCTGACAAAAGCTTTAAAAAAAGTTGTCAGGTGATGTGTATTTGTGTAGTGAAAGAGTTTGTGGCCTAAGGAGATCAACACCCGATATCGAAGTGTGCATCATTGTTTTGCAGTTTCCATTCTTCAGGAAAAAATAGTCCAAAAACTAGATTTGACCGACTCTGAAAAGTCAAACGTTTTGAAATGTCTTATGGACCAACAAGTAGTCGGACCTTTTCAAGTGAAAGACAGACTCAAAATCAACACCAAGGTTTGACTTTCTGTGCTTTTTTTTTTTTTTTTTGAAGGCACGTCTAAAAAGAGCAACAGAGGAACTCAGCTTCACAAGTACTACATGAAACGCCGGACTCTGTTGCTGGCGCTGCTGGTGAGTTCGGAGGACAGCGTTGACTGCGTTTACTCGTGCAGCTCCTATGTTCACTCTCTTCGTCTCTTTCGGCAGGCCAGTGAGATTGAGCGTCTGACAACGTGGTACAACCCGCTCTCCACTCAGGAGCTGGCCATCGCCACTGAGCAGTCAGTGGAGACCAGCATCGCCAACTGGAGGTCCAAGTACATCAGCCTGACGGAGAAACAGTGGAAGGACAACGTCAATCTGGCCTGGAGCATCGCACCTTACCTGGCTATGCAACTACCTACAAGGTGGACATTTGTTTTTTAATCGATAAAACAAGTTGAGATCGTTATAGAGTGAAGCTTTGTGAGTTTGGAAAAGCAAATAAATGTTTATTGTTGCACCTAAAGGGTAAGGGTTCATGAAACACCCAACAAAACCTGCCATGAGACTCTGTCCAACTGGATAAATACTACATCAGCATGTGCACATTGTTATTGCGGTGCCATTATAATTACTAGATGTTGGACAGCCATAGACTTTACTCTGAGCTGAATCTATGGACAAGACAGAAAATATTACTGTTTCCAGTATTTTAAATATTTAAATATCTACATTTTGTTTCCTTGTTTCTTCCTTTCTCACTTTCTTTTTCCCTTCTTTCATTCTTTGTGTCTTTCTTTTTTTCTTTCATGCTTTCTTTCCTTTTTCCTTTTTTTTTCTTTTTTACCATTTTTCTTATTTCTTTCTTTCTTTTTGCGATCTGGAGTCAAACTTTGAGTTTGTATTTTATGGCTTCTTTGAGCGAAGCAAGAAATATGCATCAAAAGATTAATCATAGAACAAATAAAAGAAACGACTCATTAGATAAAAAAAAACAAGCGTCTCAATAGAAAGCTGTTTGCAGCCCCCCTGGTGGTTCGTACACTTATTGTTAAAGCTACATGATCCTCCGCACTTTGATGTGATTCTCCTGCTTTGCCGCTTTTCCCTTCCAGGTTCAAAAATGATGCCATCGTTGCCGAAGTGACCCGGCTGGTGAGGTTGGACCCCGGAGCGGTGAGCGACGTACCCGAGGCTGTTAAGGTACGAACTATCAATGAGTCCAGAGCGGGAGAATTAAACGTCAGCGTTTTAAAACGTGGATGTTTTCCTCCCTGTCCGTCATCAGTTTCTCGTGACGTGGCACACCATCGACGCCGACTCCCCTGAGCTAAGCCACATCTTGTGTTGGGCTCCGGCAGACCCGCCCACAGGTCTGTCCTACTTCAGCAGCATGTACCCTCCTCATCCTCTCACTGCACAGTATGGAGTTAAAGTGCTGCGCTCCTTTCCTCCGGTAAGTCACGCATCTGTGGAATCTAGCAAAGTAGAGAAAGGTCCTTCTTTTTTTCTTTTCTTTGTTTTTTTACAGAAAAACATTTTGTTATTTATCTCCGTAGGATGCCATCTTGTTCTACATTCCTCAGATTGTGCAAGCGCTTCGTTATGATAAGGTAAACACGGCTAAATACCTTCTCTACCATCGTGGAAAAACATAGGTATGAGCCGTTCTCTTCGTTCAGATGGGTTATGTGAGGGAGTACATCCTGTGGGCGGCGCAGAAGTCTCAGCTTCTCGCTCATCAGTTCATCTGGAACATGAAGACCAACATCTTCATGGACGAGGAGGGACACCAGAAAGATCGTGAGTCACATCGTTCACTCGAAGCAGACCTTGGGAGTCTTTTGTTGACGTGTTTGTCTGTGCAGCCGACATCGGGGAGCTGCTGGAGCAGATGGTGGAGGAGATCATGGGTTCTCTGTCCGGTCCGGCCAAAGACTTCTACCAAAGAGAGTTTGACTTCTTTAATAAGATCACCAATGTGTCCGCCATCATCAAGTAAGTGCAGCCGAGTCTCTTCGCTGTAAAATTGCCAAGATAGAAAATGGTTGAGAAGCTAAGATGAATCTGTTTTGTTTGTTTGTGTTTTTTGTTTTCAGGCCGGTTCCGAAGGGAGAGGAGAGAAAACGAGCTTGTCTCAAAGCGCTTTCGGACATCAAAGTGCAGCCAGGTAACCTGCTATCGTCTACCGGCTCTCTGGGATGGATCAAAAACTTTGTGTTTCTGTTTTCAAAGAAATATTATGTCTGAAACCATGAAACAAATGTCCATTTAAAGAGGCAGTATCATGTAAAATTGACTTTCTTGAGCTTGACACCATGTTGTAAGGTTATTCCTACATCAAAAACAAACCTGGAGAGATGCCTTCATTCTTTCATGCATGTTTGAGAAACCCTTTAATCTCCCTTGGCAACCATTCAGCTGTGCAAAATGCCTGATTGGATCTAGCCCCTCATTCGAGACGAAGCTCCTCCATAGAGCTGCAGTTTCCAGTACATACTACTGGCCCTTTAAGGCTTATGAGTAGGTCTAAACCTGTCGCAGTAAGTCAGTAAGTCACATGATGAGTTAAAACAAGCTTGGTAACTTCCGTTTGCATGATTTTTTGTTTTTCTCATGTCTTTATCTCGTTCTACCAAAAGCTGAATGACAAAAGTCTTCAGTTTGGTTCATTGGTCTCAATCAGCCTCTTTTCTGAAGAACAATTTTGTTTACAGAGACTTTAATATCCATTTTATTAGCAATATTGTTTTGTTTATTTATTTTGGATATTTGAAGTCCAGAGAAAAACTTACTTCTTTTCATCTACTTCTTGTGCGATGGCACTATGTGGATGTTCTCTTCAGCTTGTTGAATGTTAACTAAACCAAATGAAAATTAAATTAAATTCAATATGTCATTAATTTAATTTTAAAAATAGATTCTGACTGGATTTCTTTTTGTCAGTCAAAATGACCGACAACGAAGAAGTCTGGCTTTGGTTTTGATACACAAAATCCTCCGAGAAGCTTTCCGTCTGCAAAACCAATATATCACACTGGAAAGCCTTTGCACCCTTGCTTTTACTTTATCCAACAAGCTTCTTTTCCTCCCCCAGCTTGTCCCTTCTCAAACATCCAGTGTGTATTTTATCCAGAAAAATTTTAACAAGTTAAAAGAAAATTAACCAAACCTCACCCAACATGCCCAGAAAGGATGGAAAATGAACTGCCTCACACCCCAGGAATAGAAATAAACGTGAGAACATAGACAACCTGAGTTCCATCTTCTTTACGTCTTCCAGGTTGTTACCTACCCAGTAATCCAGAAGCCATAGTGCTGGACATCGACTACAAGTCTGGAACCCCCATGCAGAGGTAACTATGTCTTACGTTGCAGAATATGTTTTCATTAGCCCCATGACTGCCTGTGTGTATTTCATCTGTGTGTGTGTGTTTGTGTGCTTTCAGCGCTGCCAAGGCTCCCTATCTGGCCAAGTTTAAGGTGAAGCGCTGCGGGGTGAGCGAACTGGAGAGGGAGGGTCTTCGCTGTCCGTCCGACTCCGTGGAAGACGGAGAGGAAAATCCAGACGGATCGCGCAGGGTTTGTTGGCAGGCGGCCATCTTTAAAGTGGGAGACGACTGCAGACAGGTACTGGTGTCTGTTCAACTGAATGCGTACATCTCCAGATATCAGCAGTGGCTGACGTTTCACGTGATTGTTCTGTGATGCTCTCCATCCTCCAGGACATGTTGGCTCTGCAGATTATTGGGCTGTTTAAGAACATCTTCCAGCTGGTGGGTCTGGACCTGTTTGTCTTTCCCTACAGAGTGGTTGCCACGGCGCCAGGGGTAACACACTTTCTGATACTATTCTTTCAAGTCCACACCTCTCTTGCAACTAACCATTTTAGTAGTTAATTATTCTATCAATTATTCCAACAATTAATATGGATAAAAAATTGCCACATTCTGCAGATTTTATATTTAACCATTTAAGCCTATTTTATGCAATATTAGAACATTAAATGATCTAGATAAACAAATACCGTATTTTCCGGACTATAAGTCACAGTTTTTTCCATAGTTTGGCCGGAGGTGCGACTTATACTCCGGAGCGACTTATGTGTGGAAATTTACATATTATCATATCATATCACATGTTATTTTCACACTAACCCGCAAGAGGGCGCTCTAAGCCTGTGTTATTCTACCTTCGGAGAGGTAGAAGATGTTAGCCGAGCTGTTTAAAAACGACACAGGACGAAGATTTCACTGCGTTTAGTGATTTGGAGTGACACGGATGGTTTGGTTAACTTGTTAGCATGTTATTTATGCTATAGTTATCTGAATAACTCTTAATATGTTATGTTAACATACCAGG
>CAEFZX010018117.1:0-32155 GCA_903066825.1 Alfaro cultratus
TCATCATCATCATCATCATCATCATCATCATCATCATCATCATCATCATCATCATCATCATCATCATCATCATCATCTTTAAGGAAAACAACACAGCTAGTGTTTTCCCCTAAATTGTCCCAAGAGATTTTGGGCTCCCTAAAATATTTTTGTTGTACCAAACAGATTTAGTAGGAGACGATTAACCTGTAGAAAGAAAACATGTTACAAAAAAACAAACAACAAAAAAAACTGCACTGAGTATTAAATAAAGATCCATGCTTGACTTAAAGAGCTCCATTTTACATCATTAAACTCTGCGCATAAGCTAACTGGGTCACAGCAGTGAAGGGATGTATGGGAAGCTTTGTGTGTCAGATTGGCCACTGGAAGACGGACGTACTTAGAAGAAATTTTGGATGGAGTAGAACAAAGGTTTTCTGTCATAAACAGTACATACTTTAAGGTTTGCTCACCATAATCAGAGCTTTGAATGTCTTCTGCTTTATTAGTTAAAATCAGCAACAGTCACGTCCAACCCGACCAGCCAGTTCCTCCCAGCTGTTACCACTGATATTTATAATGACGCTCATCACCTTGCCATGTGCTCCAACAGAAAACTTGCTTTGTGCAGGCTGGTGTTTGGGGATGTTTCACTCCTGCCGCTCACGTCTTCTGTTTGAGGCAGACACAAAAGACCCATTAAACCATTTTCAGAATGCATAAAGAGTCCTTTGAAATGTAAACATGAAACTGCATGTAAACAAAGCCGGGATTTGGATACTACTTCATGTTGTTTGCATAATTAGATCAAAGAAGCAACATGATGCTGTAATATGCGTGAATTTGTCACTGCCAGCAGCTCCGTTTGGCCTTTTGTTTTCAATGAGGCACAACTGAACGTGATGCAGCTGCAGCTGGGAGCAGCAGATCCTGGATAACTGGGCTCTGCTGCTCCTCACAGTCCATATCTTCATTTATGGATTTAGTGTTTTGAAAAAATGACAGTTCCGCACTGTGTTGCAATGTTCTTACAAAACAATATGAAAATTGTGTAGTGAATTTTTTTTCAGCCCTATTTCTCTGGTGCCTCTAAATACAATCATCCCCTTGTTCTACGCTTCACTTATTATAATTGGCTTTGTGTTTTTTTTTGTTTTTGTTTTTTTTAAAGTTGCTTGCAAATTTAATGAGTCGCGGGTTGCGCCTTTTTGGACTTGTTTTTGAACGTGAAGTAAAAAAAAAATATAGGCAAAAAATATAGGCAAATATTTGAGCCTAGAAATAAGCAGAGATTCATAATAAATCCCAGAATTTGTCCGTCATTAAGGTAGTTTTAGTCAGACTCTCCCTGTCCATCATCTCCCAGATTATCAGTCCCGCTGTTTCTTTGTTAATGTGCTCCAGAAAACGGCAAACATCGAGACTAATATGAGCAGCGCAATAAACGTAAAAACAGCCACAAATGAACAAGTCCATAAAGTTGTGCAACTAAACGCCATTATCATTATTAATATTTAGAGAAGTGTCACAAATCTGTGCAGCAGCCATCTGAGTTGTGGAGCCGCAGGAGGAGCTCTGTGCGCTGAGTTCTGACACCAAACACAGGGCCGTAGCGCAGAACCTGGAGGCTGGGGGCGAGGGGGTTTAAAATCCTTCTTAGAGTTTTCCAGACAACAGTGGACCACACAAAAACACAGACACATTACTAACATTTTTTTTTTTTTTTTTTTGTACTGTTGTAACCATTAAAAGCTCTCCTCTTCATTTCAACCTTATGAGTGGAGACACATTGTCGATGTTACCATTATAAAATAACTTACAATTGAGTTTTGGCAAATATCAATGTAACTTTCACAGGTGGTGGAGCGTTGTTGTTAGCAGCTGCTGAAAGTAACTAAAAAGTTACTTTTAATGTAACTTAGATACTTTCCAAATCAAGTAATCAGTAATCTAACTAAGTTACTTTTTCAAGGAGTAATCAGTAATCTGATTAAAGCTACTTTTTCAAAGTAACTATGCCATCACTGGTGATGAGCCAGATTGATGCTGCAAAGTTTACCAGAAATTGTCTGCAAAGTGAACAACCGTCCTCCACTGTGAAGGTAGAGGTGTCGAGCCAAACAAGGCAGCTGTCAACGTTGATTCAGTATTTGGAGACATGGCCAAACAGCTTCATTCACTTCCTCCGATGCTATTTCTAAAACCACAGGCAGACTACAATTCTAAACAGTGCAGAACATTGAAATTATCAAATCATCAGAACTTTGTTGAATGAACTGATAGAAATACTACCGGAGGAATCCAAGCGAATGGGAGAAATCCCAGTGCACTGAAGGGTCAAGTAGTTTAAAAAATATGTATTTTCATCTGCTCTTCAACCAGCTTCAGTTTTTGCTCATTTGCAAAGAGGAATGGACAAATATTTTAGTCACTACATGAGTAAGAATTATAGAAACAAAGAATCAAAAGATTTGCGTCTGCAGCAAATGATGATTCTACAATGTATCGACTCAGACATGCTGAATCCATCTCACTTTTTTTTTAAAAAGCACACATATAATTTCATTTTACTTCACATCTGTACATCACTGAGTTGTTCTATGACATAAAATACCAATAAAATAATCAGCATTTTATTGATGAACACAGTGCTTGATTGCTAATTTTACAAAGACAAATATGAATTCTTTTGTCAGACAGAAGTAACAGAGGAGCAGCTTTTTGCTGCTCTCTCAGCCCCAGAATGTTCTGCTACCAATGTGTCTGAAGTACCAACAGCTCTGGCTTGTTGGAATCTGCTGATTTTGCATTTGTGTTTTGCTGAAACTTCAGTACTACATGCAGTTTGATGCCATTTCATTGGAGCCGGTAGCTCATTAACATCCGGGCAGCCATTGATTACAGTCATGAAGCAAAAAAAAGCCTCTTCCTGCTGCTCTTGATTAAAGACTCGGCTTGTAAAAACAACTTGAGTTATTGTCGTACCGACTCTTATCTAGGCTTGTATTAAAAAGAATAGAAAACGAGGAGAATCATCAATGGAAAAACCTCCTCTACATCTCCATTACCCACTGTGCCCACACAACCTCTGCAGAGCACAAACCACAAGTAAGGCCTGGATGCAGAACTCAAACAAAGCCCCCACGCAAAACCTGCTCGCCAGCAAATGAGCCAGAAATGTTTTCTAGCTTCAGGCTTTGCTTTACATTGTTCAGTCCGTTGAACATGGACATTAGTGTTTCTTCTGCTGGTCCACCCGCGCGTGCCTACTCAGCCAACGCGCTGTACCTCGTGATGACAACGCACGGATACATGGATTCTGTTTTTTAGAAAGCTTTGCTAGAAAACATAGCTTTAAATGGCCTCATTAAAACTAAAACCCAGGATTGTGGTGTGAATTGGTGATAGAGACTTGTAAAAATTTGCTTTAGGTCGTCAAGAATTAGAAAGGGCTTGAAAATATTTCATTCAGTTGCTATTGTTGTTTAAATTTTAAACTGTGCAAATTATGATTTACCCCCCCATGGTTTTTTGGGGAAAAAAATCCTATAAATATGTTGCATGTATTTGTTACATTCAGAGATTTTGTGCATGAGAACAATACTAGAGGGCAAAAAGACCATTCTTTTACTTGCTATCCACAGCTGCAGGCAGTACCATGGTAGAACAACTTTGTTAAAATGAATATCTATCTATCTATCTATCTATCTGTCTGTCTGTCTGTCTGTCTGTCTGTCTGTCTGTCTGTCTGTCTGTCTGTCTATCTATCTATATACATATATAGATATAGATATACTGTATGTGTGTGTGTGTGTGTGTGTGTGTGTGTGTGTGTGTGTGTATGTGTGTGTGTGAATTGTTTAAAAAACAATTTAACATGTGACAGAAATTGTACACAGAAATTCCAAAGGATCCTAAGGTGATCCAGTATAGCATAGCATGAGATTAAGTGATGCTATTACTCTGTCATTGCTGTGATATTTGAGTCTCTCTGCATCGATTTTGCAGCTTTGGAGGACATGTGTAGGACACAGGGTGTGAGAGCAGCAGCACGTAAATGGCAGATTTTTTTTCTAACATGTCCAAAGAATCTGGGTCATTACATGCTGAAGCGTTTCAAATTAGTGTCAAATGTACAGGAAGACAGGAACATGATTTATCTGTGGCAATTTGTCTCTGTGCCAGTGAAACTAAAGGAGGGTGTGCAATACTGTAAAACGCTTAAATAAAACCTCCTTGATTGAGCACAGAGAGGCTCAGAAGGTACACAAGTAGAACCTAACCCTCAAGATGTCTGCCCTGGGTTTTTTCTGGACCTCGTCACATCCTCTGTCTAATATCAAACGACAGCTGCCAATGAATAAAATTGTAGTGCCACAAAATCTTAAAAACACAAACAAAAAAAAGAAAAAACAGTTCTTTAACTTGACAAACTTCAAAAAGTTTTACAGTCGACCCCAAATAGTCATGGTTCAGTATTCGCTGGTTATCCTGTTTGTAGATTTTTCAGTGAAACTGACTCCAAGTTATTTGCAGAAAATTCACCTACTCCCATCACAAATTCTTCCGTAGCAGATATCTAAAATATTCTGAATAAGATGCAGTTGGGACACAGTATTGTCTGGTTTTTACAAAGCAGTCAATCCAGGAGCATCATGTGTTTCTTTTTTTTTTTGAGCTGATTGACTTTTTTGGAATTTGGACTTTTCAGAGGCTAGCATAGAAATATATGCTAGCCTCTGCAGTAATGGTAAGATGGTTTAAATTGTTTGTAGTAATTCATATTAAGACATATTTGGTGTGCTAACTATTAAAATATTGTTAACTATGTTAACACAAGATCCTATTTTTAGAAGAATCTTTGTGGTATGAGGCTGCGGTTCCTGACCTTCATGAACACCAGGGCTCAACTGTAAATGTTTTAAAAGTGCTCCGGTTAGAGTTACTAGCCTTGAAGATTTTGTTGAAGGCATTCAAAAAAAAAAAAAAAAAAAGTCAAATTTCTACACAATACTCACATTCTGCTCGCTGCTGGAGGAATTGCAGTCTGTCCTGAAAGAGAAAATGTGTCATCAAACTCATTAAATAAAGTATAAAACTCCAAAAAGTATATAGTTTATACACTATACTGCTATCTCTATCCAATGAAAGAGTGTTGGAAGCAAGCAAGGCATCATTTACATTATTTCTTTTCTGCTGCCTGCTTTCTATGAATCAGCAGGAATTATGAATGGAAAGTCAGCAACATAACTTCAGTCCAGCCATCCTGACTGGGAGATAATCAAATTCTCTAACAGCCTCCACTCTGCGCTCTTGGCTTATTTCCACTGCCTGTCTCTCTGTAATGGGTCGCTGTCTCTCTGTCTTCCTTGTGATGCTGCCAAGTTGGCGACCGCTAAGTGAGCCGTTGAACTTCAAGCACATTGTTTCAATCTCTGTTGAAAAGTGTTCCTGTTAATGTAACCCTGCTATTTATAGTCAATAGGTGAATATTTCCTCTGGCATATTTTCATAACCATCTTTTGATACCATAGAGTTTTAAAATGTAATTAGGACAGGATTACAAATAAAATAAAAAGGAAAATTTAGCTTATTGTGTTTTCCACTCAAGATTAGTTTAAATGAAATCTTAGCAATTGTTACTTTCTGAAAACCTCTTCTAGTATTACATGTGAATGTAATTACATGTGATAACATGTGAATTTAAGAGAAGAGAAAATGCTTCAAACAAGATTCCTTTTCACAGAATTTGGGAGTTATTTAGCAGCAATTGTTGGTATAGTCTGCAGTATACCTGCCAATAATTTAAACAGGACATATTATGCAAAATTGACATTTTGCATAATTAAACTCATTTGGGTGTCTACTGCTTCCAACAGTCCAAGGGTTTAAAAAACACCCAGTCATTTTTATGGCAATAAATTTATGTTTTTAGGTGTCTGGAAAATGAGTCGTTTCAAAAACCTTCTGAATGTAACATCACAAATCAGCAGACACTGCCCGTTACCCAGCAACCCCAGAATGTTTAATCAGCTAGTTTTATTGTTGTATGTGCTGTACAATGGCTGCTGAAAAAGACAAGTGTTTTGTTGTTGACTTACCATCCAGAAACCATTTACTGCATTCAGGTTGGTTGTGCAGGAGGCTCCGCTAATGCTTTTCATATATGTACAGTTGCATGATTGCATATTTGTGTCCAGGAATTTACATGTGCAAGATTAAATGTTGAGTTGGGGAGCGTGCTCAGCAATTTATTTGGATTTAATGTGACTGAGCAGACTAAAGTCCCATTATTCAGGAATGAGTTTTCCCAAAAAAGTAATGAACATGTTTTGTATATGCCATATACATATCCCAACCTATTTAAGGAAGCATATGTCACATTTAATAAATTAGCCAGCAACATTTCTTCAACTGTTCACCTAACAATGCTTTATACAACTATAAATTCAACTTGAATTGGGAAAAGATTTTATACCAAAACAGTTCCACCAGATGCAAAAAGTACTACATTTACACCAGGAAAGTTTCAACAGACTGGCCTTTTTTCTTTTTTTCAAAGCTATTACGGCGCTCAAACTCACTGCTCATAAATGAAGCTCATGTCCTTCCTGATCATCCACAGTATCACCAGGATCTTAACCAGTCAGCCTGACAGATGGTTCACAATGTAAATATATTAGCCCAGCCAATGAGGATGAAGTGCTAAAAGTGCCACTGGCAGCACATACTCAGAAACATGCACACACACACACACACTCACACACACACACACACACACACACACACACACACACACACACACACACACACACACACACACACACACACACACACCGCCCTCTGGATGCTGCTGCATCCACTTTACCCATGCTTGTGCCGCTGCAGCAGAGCAGAGCTGAGATGATGTGTCGATTGCTGCTGCAGAATTCCATCAGCCAGACAAGAGCGCAGCACTCACAGCAACTCCCCTGCCAGCACCCGCCATCATCCTGTTGAATAATGCAACGCTGGCTCTGCTCCTTCTGGCTCACTCTGTCACTCCGTCGGTGCATGAGCTGCAGAAGCCTCCGCCACAGCAGCAGCGGCAGCATCAAGGACCCTGGTGATGCCACCGACATGCTGATTGCGTGGGGATCGGTCTTCCAGAGGTAAACGATACAAAAGGTGTGAATGTGGGCTATAAAGAATCCTGAGGCAGAGGATAACAGCGATCACAGGATCAATAGCAAAGTTATAGAAAACATTTAATCTGCATTCCTGCTATAACATTACTGCCACATAACATTTACGACTGATGTGCATACATGCTTACTCCTTTTTGTCAGTCTAAAATTATTTGTTTGAAACAGAATCAACTTCATTATGGAGCTGTAAAGAAGCCTTTGCCAATAAAGGACTAAATTAGATTGGGTATACGTAGAAATTTTAGCATCTTCAGGAGAAAAAGTTTAAAATAAAAAAGGGATTTCAGCTGCTATACAAGACATCAGTCTTTTAATTGATGCATATTTTCTTGAGACATCAGTAAATTTTGTATTTGAAGTATTTCTGCAGTTTTTAACAAGTAGGTCACTTGACTTCCACAGCACAACTCCTGTAAATAATTCACACAGTCCACTCTGATGTGATTCTTCAACATCGTATATTGTCTAGACATGTTTTTCTGAAAAGGCCTGTTAATTCTCTACCATAAAAATGGACTTGAGAGTCAAACTTAGATTTTTTACTCTGAGCTTTTAAAGGTAATGATGGGTAGATTCTATAATTTCTGACTGTAGTTTTACAACAAGCTAAATATTTTGATTAGAATTTAAAGTTGCTTGTGGTGTCCACCAGAGAACAGTAATGCTGACATGTTTACATGGAAATGATATTGACAGTTATCTGAATTAAGGGTTCACTGATTTATTGAGCAGCCGATTTTCTTAATTTCGGGAGATTGGTGATCAGTCGATACATGTGAAGCCGATTTCATCTACCTGATCTTATCTACCTCAGCAAAGGTCTAAAAGTCAGCCTCTGTCCTCTTCTGCTCTGCAGTGAGAGGTTTGACCGACAGACTAGACCACCAGGTCATGTCTGTATGTCTGCAGTTAACAATAGTCACTCCACTGTTACCAACTCAGCCACTTTCTTGCTATATTTAGTGGCATTTCAGACAAATACATTGGTATTGGAATCAGCAGGTCAGGCTTTTTATAGATTTATAATTGGCCAGAAAACTGCAATTGGTGCACCACTAATCTAAATTCAACTAACCCATCCATCAGTGATGGATGGGTTAGTGGGCTGGGAGTGGGCTATGGGGCATCAGCCTAAGCCGATAGGCCCAGCTTTCCTCTCCCTGGCCACTTGGGCTAAGTCGTGAGGAAATTCCAAGGGAACGACACAAAGACCTCAGATAAAGACACTGAGCACAACTTCAGAAATGGGTTAGTAGTGACAGATTTTAGTGGCTTTAGGATTTTTCCTTTTTCTTTGGAAAAGACCGCGAGGCATTTAGCTGAGTACTGCTAGACGAGCTTGTTTGTTTTGGTCTTATGCTTCCAGCTTTTGAAGCAGTCTCTGGTCCGCTTGTCATTCATATATACATGCAAATTACATCTTAGTTCTCCTCAACTAAATGGACCAGAGTTTATGTGTTTTGGTTTGTATCAGAGTTTGACTGTACATTCACAGCTCCCCAAAAGAACCAGACTTTCTAAGCAAAGGGACTAAAGTTTGATTAAAGCAGAGTACACAGGGCTACCATGAATGCACTCATAGTCCCTTCAGCGAGTCTTGGGTCTTGTACCCACTGGGACAAGACCCAGTAGCCCAGTGGAACGAGGATGAGGGACACAGTACCAGAGATGCATCAAAACCAGCTGCCACAGCCATCTAAACTGGCTCCTCTCGACAAGGAGAACCAGAAGCTCTACTCTGAGTTCTTCCTGTAAGACCAAGTTTCTCACCTTCTCTATAAGGAAAAGGCCAGACACCCTCTGGAGAAAACTCACTTTGGTCACTTGCATCCACCAAATCATTCTTTGACTCAAGGCCACTGATGATGATAGGATTGTAGCTTGACCAGAACTCAAGAGCTCAGTCTCTTGGTTCAATTCTCGCTTCACCAGGACAGACCAGCATAGAACACTTTCTGTGTATTTACTAACATATGTTTTCAACAAAATATAAAGTCTGATTCATACTTTAGATGTGGTCTCTGGTCCGCTTGCATCTACATACAGACCAGCGTTCACTTTTACCGACCTGACAGTTAGGTTTTTAGACGGACCAGTGTTTGTTTTTTGACGCGGAACAGAAGTTGTAACTTCCCCAAACAAAGCCGACGGCACAGGGCTGGTGTGAATGAGTCCCTCCAGCATGTCCTGGGTCCAGTGGGCATCACATCATAGAAGTGGACAACAAAATATGATGTGGTGTAATTTTCCCTCTTCCCCCAATAATTGTTTCTAAAGTTTTGCATGTGATCACTTTTATATGCAGAGAAAATGTGGACTAGAGGATAATTTCCCAAGACAATCTAGCACAATATCTCTTTTATTTTATTTGTTCTAAACACCAGCATATTTGCAGTAGGGAGAAGACAAAAAATGTCTATCTCCTTGTGATGAACAAACTGAGCAGATGTTATTGTTGGCTGTACACTAAATCCCATTTTGCAAATCACAGGTGATGCTTGGTTTGTTTTTGATGTTACAATGGCGGACAGACTCATAATTGAGACGTCTGCATTCTGACGATAAAGCAGTTTCCAATGTTGATGTCTCCAATAAAGGCATCGCTGGCATTTCAATCAGGAGCAATTTGATAATTAGGGTAATCATCAGCTGAGTTGTGGGTCATTAACTATTTCATGCTGTGCAAACATCAATGAAAAAGCCCCTTCTGACAGGTTGTAGTCTCGCCAGAACTGTGATTTTCTGTCATGTCCAGTTTGCTATTGGGAAATCTAGCTTTGATTTAGCCCAGACTGATTAGCAAATGGTCCTTAATTTCATTAAAATTCAATTAGTAGTCTGAGTAAAGAGATTCCGAGCATTTAAGTAGGTTTAGGAAAAGAAAAACAGTCCATGTTATTGTGAAGGCCTCCCTAATGCATTAAATATTTCACAGTTAAAAGATTCACAGAGGTGCTGCCAGAGTCAGGCAAACACACAAGACACAGAAGACAGACACCAAAGGCAGCCATTGCTTCATGCTGCGGACGTCGCCAAAAAATAC
Organism: Alfaro cultratus; assembly: GCA_903066825.1. Classification (NCBI taxonomy): domain Eukaryota; kingdom Metazoa; phylum Chordata; class Actinopteri; order Cyprinodontiformes; family Poeciliidae; genus Alfaro; species Alfaro cultratus. The sequence goes on from CAEFZX010018117.1 coordinate 10,213, forward strand.
CCTCGCAACTGTCGTCTTTGTCATCTTGCCAGATGGGGGGACTAGCAGCGCCCCGTTCCTCTGCTGCTTCCATTTCCCATTCAGCCTCGGGGGCTGGAAGCATCAGCACTGTGTCACCTCACAGGCGGGTTGATGCTTTGTAGGCTGAGCTTTTATGTACATCTACAGGGAGAGAACTTTTAGAAAATTTAAGATTTTACTGTGGAAATAATAACCACAAAATGGCAAAGAGAAAGTAACTTTGTCCACTGGGTGTAACACAGATTTAATATTCATGTGACATGAATATTCCTATTCTAATTATCCACAATGATATGGTTATTGACAAGCAGAGCGGAAAACATCAACAGCTTCTGGACTTTCAAAAGAGAACCAGTACTTATTGGAGAACAACAAGAGCAGACTCCCATCAGAGAATGTCAAATCTTCAGGCAACTCTGCTTTATTCTGTTGAGAATCTTTTCAAATGCACATTGAGATTTCATAGTCCAGCATACCGATTGCCCACATTTCCAGTGACAAAATCCTTCACTGCTCACAATCCAAATGGATGTTAACAAGTTTGATGAGCAAGTTGGGCGTGAAGCTCCGTTTCTTCTCCACCAGGCCAGCCACAGCACAACTGTCAGAAAGTTGTAGTGTAGCTGCTGCGCGCCCTTCTGATGGTGCTGACTCACATCCTTACCAGCTCTATGTGTCGTACAAAACAGTTCAACTTGAAAATCGTTTCCCGCCAAACAGTTTACAGTGCACCACAGAATACACAGTCCTACAAAATGCACCTCTACACAGACAGGTCCACCGAACGGCCTCCACGGAGTGAAGGCAACCACGACAACTGCTAAGCTTAAACCACAGAGAGAGTAAAAAAGGTACGAATGGTTTTGACTTGATCACCTGTTCAGGTTATTTTACTTTTGATTACCTTTGCTGTGGCACATTACAGCCGCTGTAATTTCTGACCATTCAACAAACAACAAACTGGGACTAATTACCTAGATATTTTGTGAGTATGCAAAAGAACTAGGTAAGAACATCAATGCTGATGTCTCCAATAAAGATAAAACATTCAGGCATCACTGGCCTCAAATAGGACAAATATATTGTATTAAGTATTTAAACAAATGGATCCTACCGCAACAATTATATGAAATTAAATTAATTGTCTAATATTAAAAAAAAATTGCTTGGTGTTCTCTGGCATCTTGCTTTGAGCACAGAGTCTGAGAGGCTTTTCCTCCATCAAACATGTTATTTATTTTCGCCTCTTATTTAGTGGAAATAATGATGTTGATGAGACTTTCTCCATCAACATGTTGGTCTCAAAAAGTTTGGGCAGCCCTGCCCAAACTTTACAGCCAGGTATTAGACATTACTGTCATTCAATGCTTTTGGTGTTGGAGTGGGCTAGTTCAAATTTGGACATAGATTGGACTGAGATGAGCCTTTATGGCTCCAATACCTTCAAAAACAATTCCTCCACAGCGATGTAAAAGATTCAGAGTATAATTACTAACGTTGTGTTCTGGCCAACGTTGTGTGCACAGATGAGGAATTTTACTTTGGCTTTGCAAATGTCAGAAACACTTCACAGATTTGGGTAGGCTGTTTCCCTTTAAAAAGGAAATTGCATTTTTGTGTGTTCACATAGCTTATTTCTGTTGGATATGTAAACTTATTTGATGATCTGAAACATTAAAGTGACAAAAGGAAAAACAATAAACCCTTTCAGAGGCCAAATTCTTTTTCACCACACTGTTTATGACACAATGAATCACATACATTTTACTTTAAATTGATATCTATTCATTTTTGTGAAGCAAAAAGTACACTTCTTAAAATTAAAGGTATCCTGTGTAACAACGGCTGAAACTTTTTTTATGGTTCACCCTGAGGTTGTTAAAACTCCTTCTTGCACTAAATTTTATTGGACTTTAACAACCTGCTCATTCTATGAGGAGAACCATAATTATAAATATTTCTGAGAATATTTATAAATTTAATCTTCTCTGTCTTTAGAAAGCAAACACTCCAAAATCTTGCTTTTAACAGTCTTCTCACATCTATTAAAAACCATTGTAGACGTGACTTTAATTTGATTTTTTAATACAAGAAAACAGAGTGTTACATATTTAAATAGGACATTTGGCCTCCAGAGAGTTTAAAGCTTGTGTTGTTCTGTTATACACAATTTTATTAAAGCATCAGTGAAAACAGGCTAATATCCCTGAAAACTCAGAGTTTATCGATTGTTCATGTAAAATTCACAGCTGCTGGGTCTCCACCAGGCAGCTGGTGATCCTGACACTAAAGGGAAAAAAAAGAAGTGTTAGCGGATGTCTACTCTCCTGGAGCTGTGATTGTACATCAATAATCTGCATGAGTTCGTTTCATCTCTTTATGCGTTTTAACATGCAGATGTTTATTTGTTCCTGTCTTTACAGGCGAATTCTGAATTAGTTTGTTTTGGAATTTTATTCTGGCATTGAGCGATATTACCAGCCGTGAAAATACATTTTAGTTAGTCTAATTATTTCAGCGTTGACTTATTGTGCTGCACATTCATCCTGTAAGGCCACAATTACATCAATTAAATGGAAAGTGAACACTCACAGCACTTATTTTACTTTTCTTTTCTTCCCCATCTCACACCCATGGGAGCTGGTGAAAAATGAGGGAATATTCCTGCCAGCTTTGTGATCAAGGTTGATGGATGGAAGTAAGAAAATGATCACCTAGACTGTGAGGAGGCAGAGACTTGTGTTTGTGTTCAAACACCTCTGTTTGTACTAAATATGCATGAAACTGACTTTTTTAGACTTACTTAAAAGTAGTAATAAATAATATGTCACCTTAAGTGTTCAAGGAGACATGTAGGATTCCTGGAGTCTGAACTAGCCTGGCCTTCATCTTCCTATGCAAAGAGTTATGGATTCAACATGTTAGAATAAAATTTTTTATGAACTATGTGACGCTGTGAGAGCTCTGGTGGAGCCAGTTGAACATTGTCTGACAAAAAAACAAAACCATTGTCCTTCTACTTCCTGTCGTCTTCTTTGTAGTTTCCACCAATAGTCACATCAGGCTGTTGATCGCGTGACTCGTGTGTTTCCATTGCAGTTTTGCAATACATCTATCTTGATGCTGGATTAGGATGATAGATGAAAACCAACGAGTTCATCAAAACGGTACAATCCATTGTGGATAGTATCACTTAACTGAATAGATGATGTATATACAATATAGTAATATGTTACAATCTTGTTTCGACAGTATCTTTTAGGTAAAATGATATTGTTCACAATGAGCAACTAAAAAAGTAAAAAGAAATGAGGAGCAACATGTTGGGGAAACGACTCTATGGAAATTGCAGATAGCAAAGCCTCAGCAGGGGAGTTGTTCCTAGCTCTGTAGAGCGCTTCACTTTTATACGTGTGTCAATTTTTAAAGAATATGCTTAAGAGCTGTGAACATGTTCGCTACACACAAAGCAATGATTATGCCAGAGTTTTTCAGGCCACGGCTGCTGAACAAGGCTGTGCAACGTTCACTATTTATTCCTCCCAAATTTATCTCATACTTACAATAGCTGAAAGCAAAACACAACAAAGTCTACAAAAGGCTAAGCTCAGACAGATGGGACATAAATGAATAAAGCACTAATGTATAATGACTTTGTTTTTCTGCTCTTTTCGTTTAGTTCAGAGCTGATTATTGCAGTTAAGAAAAACGAACGCAATTCGAATAAATAAGGCAGCTTTTCTATTTATTTTATCTCCAATACGTTTCTCTTAAAGATAAAAGAGATACTTTATTTCAATATTCTTTTTTTGTGTGAAATACCACATTTGTGAGAGTTTAATGTAACAGAACCATAATAAGAGCTATTCTGTTTAGTCTATCAGCACTATTTCAGCAAATTAATTGGGACTAATTTCAGCTGCTGAAATGTGCAATGTTTTTAGTACCTAAATTTTGGTTGATATTATTTGTGCTTTTTTATATAGCCTTTACTTTCCCGGGACAAAAACATTGAGATTAAAAGCCTCTTCTTCAAGGTAATTCTGGCCAAGAGGCAGCAACAAATACAACACAAAAAATGACAACATCAAAAAATTACAAGTAGGAAAATTACATTTTAACCAGCATGAATCACAGAGCAACTATTATGGTCTGTAGAGCAACTATTGCCCATTAACTGCTGGAATAAAACTAAAGCCCTCCTGGACACAGACTTTGAACGGACAGAAAAAGAGTTAAAATAGTGATTTTCACAAAACATCAATGGTTTTCTTTTATCCGAGTGATGTAATTTTTCTTTTTTAAATCTTGAGGGTAGAAAAAAGAAGAAAAAACAAGACTTACTGTAAAACTAATCCACAGAGGAACTTCTAGACGGATGCATTTAAATTCACAAGCAATAGAACCGACAGTCACTTGTTGAAGAAAAAACACTTTCTTTAAAATCTACTGTGTACCTCTAGCACAATTTTCATTACAATTTTTAAACCCACAATCAGCTGCTTGTACTCACTTCAAATCACACAAAGTGTCATTTATTGCTACGAAACGGCACCTGAAGCAGTGAGGAAAACTGGGCCGCTGCGGCGGAGCAGCGGTCACTTAATGGAAAGTTCAGAAGTTCAATCCAAACTTCATCTGATGTCACCCAGAGCCCCAGGTTTTCCTCAGCGTGAGCTACATGGTAGGTCTTTACATTTACAAGACCTTGCTTGTACATTAAAAAGCTCAATAACCTTTTTTCTTTTTTTCTATGTAATTTTCTATGAGAAGTTATATCGAGGTTAGCTGAACCTATTGTGGACTAAGTGCTCCTTCACAATGCTGCAAACATTAAGCTTTTTTATCTCAAACAACTTTCATCATGGAAAACCTTTAACAGTTAAAGCAACTGTTACATTTCAGATTTTTCTTTTCTAACAATGGTTCACTTTGGCTTTGAATGGTTCTTTTCTTCAGGTCTACATTAGACCAGCCGGTCGTCAGGCCTCCAGGTAGCCATTAGCCATCGTTTGATAATGGCTGTAAATTTGCTAGAAATTATTCGCAAAACAAACATTTCAAAACTAAAGTGGCAACAGAAGATACTTTTTGATTTTGAAATGACATAAAAATCAGAATTGCATTGTTTTCTACAGCTGTTGTGCGTGTTTAATGTTTTATTGTTTTAATCTCTCTACCAAAGAGAACACAAGGTTAAAGCTAGCTGCTAGCTACTCAAGGTCGTCATTTTTCTGCATCGAGAACAGAATGTAGTGAATGGTAAAGAATACATTTGGCACTTTAAAAAGTTTTTCTCTGATTGTCCCAGTGAAACATTTGCTTGTGAACAGCTTTTTTTTCTTGCATCTGAACCAGAGATGTTGGTGTCTTTTTTTTAATTTTTATTTTTAAAGTCAAATGTCAAGTTGCTGAGACGCAGGTCCAAATCATGTTTGAAGTCTATTGACAGAAATAAATATTTTGTCATAAAATCCATGACATATTTGTGAGGTATTACTGAAGGTCAGAAATCCAACCATGCTGCTTGTCCTTAGACCTAAAACAACTACACGAGTATTTAAAAATTCTTTCAATTTTTAAAAAATGTGTTGTTTGTCTTTAAAAAAAATTTCACAAACAAATCTGATGAAAATTAAAAATTTTTCAAAATAGTTATTTTAAGAAAAAAATATATAAAAAGATTAAAAACTGCTAATGTTGAATTTCTAAATTCAGCAAAATTGTTATTTTTTGTCTTTGCAGTAATTCTCCCTGGCTTCATGCTATCCACTCATTAAAAATTACATAATTGCATTACATTAATTACAATTATTGATTGTGATTTGGAGGGCTTTTGGAGCATTTTAAGAATACTTGGAAACAATTTTTTAAATCTAGATTTTAAAGCTTTGTCAATTCCCAGTAATACACAGTAAAATACAGGGTAGAAATCACAGCTAAATGAGGCAAAAAGTAGTAAATGGAGTTTTGAACATCTGAATGAAAAAAACAGGAAGTGTTTTTATTTTGGTATTTTCTGGCTGATGTGTCTTTATAACACAGACAGACTACAATTCCAAAAAGCACCATAGAAAAATGATGTAATTGTTTACAACTTCTCCTGTTCCTTGATTGGATTGGTAGAAATTTAAATGAAGAAATCTACTTCAATGGGAGAAATACTGGACGGAACATTGAAAAGTGATTGGAATCACGTGGAACTGCATGGGAAGACAATGGCCAGGCTACGTTACTGTCAAATTAAATTATATTTTCTATTCATATAATACTGCAAGACTGCCTCAGCATGCAAAATCAGAAGCTTTTTGTTGCGTGTTATTCCATTTAAGGTGTAAAAGTTTACATCTCCAAGATCTTTTATTCCGAGAGACAGAGATAGTTTACATGTAAGAATATTTAAGTCATACACATTATGGGAGTAAAGTAGCCCTGCAGTAGAATGTTCTTGTTGCAGTCACCTTGTGGTCGCAACCATGTATTACAGTCAGATAATGTTATTTGATTTTAACAGCGTTAAAATCAAATAATTTTTACTTGAAATCTAAAGTCGCAACTATTTGATGTTTAATGGCAGACAGAGCTGGACAGACTCTGAGGCTGACGCGGAAAAAACGGGCGAGTTCTACATCCCAGCAAGGACAGAACTTATTTTCTACTCCCCCTGGCTCAACATCTTCACTGACGTTGACATCGGCTAGGATGTCAACGTCAGGAGAGCGAATGTGTGCCATTTCACTGAGCGCTTACAATAACCAGTTATTACATATCTTTAAGAATACCTTAAAGATACCTAATAATATTTAGGCATCTTGCACACAACACCACCAATTTGCAATGAAGCAATAATAATTCTGAAAGTGAGTATGACTTTTCTGCCTAAACGTAAGCAGAGTGTATAGGAAGAGGCGTCAGCTTCCCTCCAGGTCTCCCTCACACACTGCAGTGCAGGTTGGATTGGTGAGGCAAGCCGTCCATTCTGGGCTAATCTTCCTCCTCTGGGATCGTGCCCTCGTTTTGAGCTCAGCACGAAGAAATTAACTTTGTCTGAATGTTGAATTAGTCCTGCGGCGTTGGCACTTGTGGCCCCGCTTATTGGAACACTTCCAGTCCTCTCACAGGGTCTGTGAGAGGACAGCTTCACCTGTTGAAGAACACATTCTTCCGTTTCTTTCCGTCCGCCGCAGCGGGTCTGTTTCGCATTTTTCGGGGGCCTGCGAAATTAATCCTGTAGTAATTGTATCATGATTTAGCCTTTCGCAATTAATTAAGCCTGATTAAGTGGCATACTGACATTTTGCATTTAGCGTGACTGCTGTGGTGCATGAAATCAAGAGCTCCCTTTACACAAGTAAACTGTCTCACCAATCATAGGTGATTAACTGGTCTCAAGCCTCCTGAACACGGTTCTGGCTGCAGGCGAACACTTTTTCCTTGTAAAAGAAATGTACAGAGCTACATTTTCTGTTTCCTGTGAATTGGCTTTAACCTGCTTCCGTTCGGTGACTGCACACGATTATTGCAGTCGTATGGTTTAACTGAAACAATATTTCACATTACACATCTGTGGTCACAGCTGATGGTGCGCATAAGAAACAAAAGTGCACTTTGCAGAAGAGCTCCAAATGAATGTGAAACATATGGAAAATTTGTACATGTTGGAGAAAATAACTTTTACAAATGTCAAAAGTCAACGTCAATGTGTACTGTGGCTTTAAAAGAAACTATGGAGAGCTTTGTGAATTGAGGTGGTTAGTTCCTGAAAGGATTCAAAGATGTTTCTGACTGAATGGTCACAATGAGCATGATGCAAACAAAAACAACAGGCTCTTCCACCTTCTGTTTGAGGTTACCCAACAGATGCTCAATAGGGTTTAGATATGGAGACATGCTGAGTCAGTCTAGCACTTGTTGTCTTGGAGGTGATTTGGAGTAGGAAAACTCCCCTGATAAAAAAAAAATTAAATATGGATGTTAACTAGGGGCTGCACAGTGGCGCAGTTGGTAGCACTGTTGCCTTGCAGCAAGAAGGTCCTGGGTTTGATTCCCAGCCTGGGGTCTTTCTGCATGGATTTTGCATGTTCTCCTTGTGTATGGTGGGTTCTTTCTGGGTACCCTGGCTTCCTCCCACAGTCCAAAAACATGACTGTTAGGTTAGTTGGTCTCTCTAAATTTTCTTTAGGTGTTTGGGTTCATGGTTGTTTGTTCTGTCTGTCTCTCCGTTGTCCTACAATAGACTGGCTACCTGTCCAGGGTGGCCCCGCCTCTCACCTGAAGTGTCTCACTGGAGATAGGCACCAGCACCCCTCCAGACTCCACTAGGGACAAGAGTGTTAGAAAATGGATGGATGGATGTTAACTACAAAGACAGTCACTTGCTCTACGTCTTGCTTCATACACAGGGTCTGGACCTGTTGCTATTGAGAAATGATTGAATGCTGGAGCCATGGTCTCCGTTAAAGTTTTAAATGATTGGATCTCATTTTACCCAGTTGCTAATGTAATAATCCAGCTCCATCATGAAGGAATGCGTGCGCCTTAAACCAACCTCGAGGAGAGTAGCGCCACAACATCTTTGTCAGCAATAAAACATTTTAAAGATTCACAACTGCTGCTGTTTCATTGTCCAGAATGAAACACTCCCAGAGAAATCCATCTCAATGGAAGAAATCACAGATGTACTGAAGGAGATGAGATTTGATACAAATGACTGAATTCTTGATATTAGATTTTAATATATTTATTTAATGCCAATCTACAAATGTTTGTATGTTTTCAGTATGACCGCCAAACCAAGATTGACTCTCTGTAATATTTTAATGCTAAATTTGAAAATAACGTTCCTAAAATGAAATGCTTTTTTTATTATATCACTTAAATGTCTTGCATTTTTTTATCCTCTTAAAGAGAAACCTGACTAAAATGCTTCTTTAAAATTGAGTTAAACTTCTCTGTGCTAACCAGACATGACTGTTTCAGGTCTTTTATAATCAATCATTCCAGGAATCATGGCCCAGGACTTTACCACAGGTTAATCTCATTAGTCCTCTTGGAGTAAGAGGATGAACCAAGAATCCACTGGCTTAGTGAGTGAGAGCTGTAAAAGTCAACAGTGTGCTTTCCATCCCATTCTTCTTTATGATTTCGTACAATTTTGCAGCCTGAGAAATGAACTTTTAAGTTCTTAATTTCTAGAAATGCCTCACAACATATTTCCTGTTTTCACTGCAATCCTTTTTAAAACCTTTTCATTTTAGAGTAATTTTAATAATATTAGAATTACTCTCTGCGAAGACTTAAGACATTTTAACCCTTGAAAGCACACGCATACACTGGACTACTTTATGTATGTTGCAGCTACCAGGTGCACTCAGAGAAAAATGCATTGCTCACCCACATAAAGCCTTGTTACTCATGACCCACCTTAGATTTCAGCTACTCAGCAGGAAGTTTCATTGGAGGAGGTGGATGTCTTACCATTAAAAGAAAAATGTCACCTTACTACACTATGCACCATCCTGTGGGCCTGCGGAGTGTGTATGTGGCAAATTTATGAGGCACTGAACCCGGCTGTGCCTGCAGGTCTGATGCAGATGACTTTCTTTCTTCTCCTGGGACGAATTACTCTGACAGAGCAGCCGAGGGATTCTGAACATTACGCAACCGAACAGCAGGAGGAAGAGGAAGAAAGTCTGCTCAGGTAGGATTCAAAGGACCTAACTCATAAGCAACAGTTATATTTTCATAATTTTATCGTGAAGGATGGAGTATTTAATAGTTGAAATATATAAATGTTAAAATAGAACTGGAATCCAAACATATGTTGCTCTTTGGACAGGTACATTTAAAAAAACAACAACAAAATGAATTAGCTCCTACTGAATACACCCCTCTTGTTTCTAAAAATACCTTCGTAAATCCACTCATGGGACAACACTGGAGATGTGACTCTCTGTGTGCAGCTTGTATAACAATGTAAATGTTCTGTCCCCTCAACATAACTCACACAGCCAATGTCTGAACTGCTAGCAAGAAAGACGAGTACAGTGAAAATGTCCAAATTGTGCTTAAAGTGTGAATTTTTGATGTGGCCACAATCATTTTTCTGCACTGCCTTAGGGTTCCTTTGAGCAAAATTCCTAGAGCTTCACAGGTTGCCACAGAAATCTTTTTCCACTATTCCATGATGACAGGGAGAGCTGGTGGATGTTGGAGACCTTGCACTCCTCCACCTTCTGTTTGAGGGTCCCCAACCAATGCTCAATAGAGTTTAAATCTGAAGACATGCTGAGCAGGTCCAGCACCTTTTGTCTTCAAGTTGATTTGGAGTTGGAAAACTGCCCTGAATGATCCCCACCAATTGCTCCATAAGCCACAGTACATGTTGGGTTTTGGAGAGCTCTCCAAAACCGGACACACTTGTTACCGGGTTGCTGTCACAGAAACTTGACACCATCTGAACCAAATAGGTCTCTGACCACAGAACATGGATATGACGCTCAGAGTATGCACTCAACTGCTTCAGCTGACCGAGGCGAGGCCTGTTCTCAGTGGAACCTGTCCAGCAGCTCAGCTTTGGAATGTTGGGAAAATTCCGAATATTGGCTTCAATATTTTAGATGTGTCTCTGTTTCAGAATACCTGAATCAAATGATTAGATAACCTCCTCTGCAGGACCCTGATAATCACCCACTTATTCAGGTCAGATGTGCAGCAGAACAGAAAGGCCTTAAACATGCAGGTCAGTGGTCCCTGAGGACTGTAACAGAGAAACACTGCTCTACATAAAGACGGCTGAAGCTATAGGAATGTTGCTAAAACCCTAAAACTGAACTGCAGGACAGGTTTCACCAAGAACAGGCTTCTCCACAGCCAACCAAAGAAGCTGAGTGCACACACTCAGTCATATCCATGTCCTGTGGTCGATTGAGACCAAGACAGACCTACTTGGTTTAGATGTTGTCAGCAATCAGATGAGGAGTGTGTCCGGCTTTGGAAGTTCTAGTTCATCAAGGGAACAGGACAGTAGAATTGAGAAACATTGATGTAGAACAACAATTCTTTTTTCTCTCATCCTCAGAGTTCTTTGTCATGATGAACCATATTGAACTTCCAGTGACCAGTGAGAGTGTGTGAAACCAAACACCTGCTTACCATTCAAAACACTCACCATTGACACTAAGGAGACACAGGACACTGCAGAGGAAAAATGGCCAATTGGGTACAATTTGGACATTTTCTCTTAAGGTTGTATTGACCAGTGTATTGCCAGTGTTTCAGGCATTAATGCTGTGGGTTTAGTTATGAGCAGACAGCAAATGCACAATTTTATACAACTATACACTGACTAATTTTCAATGGACAACACTAAAGATAAGACTATTGGATACAATATAAGGATATATTAAAATACTTACAATGCAGTGTGGGGGGGGGGACTTTTATGACAAACTACAGTATATGTACATGGAGTAATTTAAACATTTTTCAATAAGTTGACCATATTTTTGGTTTCATTGAAGTTTTCCTTCTGAAAATGATGATTTATGCCTAAAAAAAGGGATTTAAATAACTTTGGTTATCACTTTGGTTGGACTTGTCTGAGTATATTGCAACTTTTGCTCACCTTGGATTTTCACACACAGTCATCACTTTGATTTAAAGAGGAAATATCCAAATGATGAAAATGCCTTGTTGATGTTAGAGGCAGGAGAAGAATGGAAAAACTGATTTAAGATGAGATAAAGGCAACAGTGGCTAAAATTATCCAGTCATTACAAGTATGCAGAAAACCATGTTGAATCATAATGATGAGCTGATCAGTGCCACGCCTGTGACAGGAATCTGAGGCTACAACTCGAACAGGCTCTCCAAAATGAGACAATAACAAATTGGAAAAACATCACCTGGTCTGGTAAGCCTTGATATCAGGCTGGAAAGGTCAACATGAAACCTCAGATCCTCTTTGACAGATCCTCTCACTCCTTGTGTGAACAGTTAAAGCTGCTGCTGGCTCAGTAATGGTGAGGTGATCCTTTCTCTCTACACTCGGTGCACCCCTGAGTACCAACTGAGGCTAATCTCAGCAGCACCGCCAACTGGATCATTGCAAAGACTCTCAAACTTAAGAACATAACAATGAGTTAGTTGTTCTCCATACTGCATCTTAATCTAGTAGAGCACCTCTGGGATGTGGTGGAACTAGAGATTCTCATCATGGGACATGCAGCCAACATATGATGGTATCAATATGGACCAAAAGCTTCCAGACCAGCTTCTGAGACCTTGTCAGGTCTATTCCATATATGCATGGAACAAAATGGCAAAGGTAAGTTATTTTTGTGCATGTTTTTATTGTACTCAATATAATCAAAATCTCTCTTTGTGTCTATATTTTTTTCAAAAAGCCAACCTGAGGTAACTGCTTTAATTTTTTTTTTTTATATTTGGAATCAGTCACCAGTCACTCAGTACAAAGTGGGATTGTATAAAATGTTCAATTTCTCATCTTTATGTGACCCTCCCAGTAGGGTCCAACAACTCATTAATGTTTCTTTTCAGTCCACTCTACTGTCTTCTGGACTGGAAAGTTTGCGAGGACATTTTCATCATTTACACCCTCCAACAACTCAGATAGCAAATTGAAATATTTGTAATTGGAAGACATACAGTCTTCCCCTTGTGCCCGTTTTCTGTCTCACTCAGTGAAGTAGATGGTACCTGAATAAAACATAGCAAAATAATTCTAGTTAATTTATTGAATTGAGTGATAGTTTTCTCTCTTAGTTGCTTTAGTTAAAGCCATCCTGTGCAAAAATCTAAATGCATTTTCTCAAGAAGTGGGATTGTAGAAAATGTTCAATCTCTCATCATTATGTGAAGCCCTGTTTTCACCTTTTTGCCCAATTATGACCCCTAGAGTGAGGATTTAAAAGCAATCATGACTGCTTATGATCAAACGCTGCTCTGGGAATATGGAGCCAAAAATTGCTTCCAGCTAACTGGATATCAGGGGAAAAAAAGCTTTACTCTGGAGTGATTAAAAAGACCTTCTAGTACTTTGTTTACAATCTGTCCATCTGTCTTATCGGTCTGCAGGTTGAAGTTCACAGTCACAGCTGGGTGAGCAGAACGTCCCAGAACATGCTGAGCTAGCACCATTCGTCCAGATGCCGGCTCTGGGATAGGTTCTCCCAGACCAGCTGGGAGCTGTGGCTCCTCAGGCCTGCCTTGGTTCCCTCCCACTCGGATGTTGCTGGTTGCCTGAAGGGAGGCTCCCTCTGTCAGATCCTTAATGAAACCTGCTTCAGTGTCTGACACAGATGTTGATTTTTATTTTTTTAACTAAGCTCTATATGTCAAACAGCGCTCCTTTAAATTTGATGAAAAATGATCTCATCCACTTGCTAATTGGACTATACAGACTTCTTTGTTTTTGTTTCAGCTAATAGACCAGACACTGTCTACTGTATCAGTGCAGTACTCTGTATTGTTAATGTGGAAAACATTTCAACACGTTTTGTTGAGCAGTCCTAATGTCATTACGTTAAACTATGTAAAGAGCTTAAAAGGCTTTCAGCCATTGTGTGCTCCCATCCCATCGCCCACTCTCCTTATTTACTGTAACTAAGATGGATGACTTAATTGCGTTGTCTAGTTTAATTACATTTTGCCTGAAACCATGTTCAGTTTCGCAGAATCTGAAGAGTCAAGTTGCCGTCTGTTTAAACTCTTGTGGTTGCCTGACTGAGAAACTGACAGATTTATTCACTTCAAAATGTCAGCTGGGCTTGACTCCTTGATATGCCACAGATAAGCAAGTCCAAACACTGTTTCCACACATTGGCAACTGTAACCCCCCCCCCAAAAAAACAGAACATTTTGAAATAAAATGAAACAAGATTTAGATTTTATGGACCAACTCAACAACAAAAATGTCAAAAGATTGATATTTGTCGTCTGACTTGTTTACTCTAATAGCCATAACTGATTCGGTCCCTTCAGAGTTAGCGTTTAAAGCAGAGTGACAGAGCATATAAAAAGCATTCGCCCCCTTGCATGTTTTACCCTTTTCTTGTCTTTACAAATTAATCATGGTCAACAAAATGTGGCTTTATTTCTAAAAAATTAAAATAAATTATTGCATAGCTATTCATCCACTTCAAGTCAATATTTAGTGGCACATCTGGATGCTGCATTTTACTCCATATTTTTGTTTAGATTCATTATTGCCATCTACTGTGCTGGACAGGGGGACAGAGTATTTTTTAACCTACTTAAACTATATTCTTGTATCTAATCCCGTTTCCTTTAGAAATGTAATAAATGCTTTATTTATCTCCAAATTTAAACAACTGGACACACAGAATGTGTGTGTAGCACTACTTAATGTACTGAAGGACTAGATAGCATCTGAGATCAGAAAACTAAATTCGTCTACTGAAGCTGTTGTCAGTAATCAATAAAAACAATACAAAAGAATAACTGCTTTCAATACCATGTATTTTAAAGAAGAAAATTAAGTGAACATTACAAGACACAAAACATACATAGAAACCAAAAAATAAATACAATAAATATATACATCGTACTGCAGTAGATGTTCTATATAGATGTCCTTCACTTTCCCCGCTGGTCAGCACAGTGTCTGACCGACACACATTTAAAAGTCCATGTTGTGTTTGTCCAGATACTTAAGGGAAAATGTCCAGGTGCAATTCATTTCCGATGAATAGAGGGTGAATAATGGATTGTGTGTCTATGTAGTGAGATGGAGGGGGAAGTATTATGGACCACCAGCCTCCTACCAGACCAGTATGGAGTCAGTCTCAGGTTCTCCTGGCTGAAGCCAGTTGTCAGACACTCACCATCCTTTAACCCTAAAAAGGGTCACCTGGCCTGGATTGAAGTAAACAGGACCAGTAAATTACCAGCCTGCTAGTTAACTAGACTTGTTTCAGTTATATACAATTATTTCTACAATCAAAACTTTAAGACAACAATAAAGATATTAGCATTTATCTCATCTTAACCACATGTATTGCATTTAAAAAGTTAGATTGTGTGTTTGATGATCAAACAATTAGCATTGAATACACAACCATGCAACATGCTAAACAAACAAAACCACATTGCATTCATTGCTCACCAATTCCATATATAGATCAGTGCATGACAGCTCCATGGCTCCAAGCCCACTGGATGTTCAGATCTACATGATTTTTTATATTGTGAGTTTAAAAAGTGCATAATAAACAAAGAGAAACATAAACATAATAAACAAACTGATTGTTTGGAAGCACAAACCTGTAGCTCCTTTGTCTCCAGCTCTCCCCCTCACACCTGATTGGGAAAAGCTGGAGCCTGAATAACCACTTCAGATGCAGTGATTGGCTGAATTGCACTGTGTGACTGACTGTCACTCTAACCAATGGAGCAGCAAAGGTGGGACTAAGGGCAGTTTTTACCCTGGGTTACATGTGTAAAAACCATCGACCAATCCAGGGCCGGCCCAAGCCTCCATGGGGCCCGAAGAGAAATGTGGTTTTGGGGCCGTCTAGTTCTGCTAAGAATGTGGACTGGCTGCAATCAACAGGCCAATCATTAGATCATTCACACACCTGCTATAAACTTATTGCATCTCTGGCAGTGCTGTTTGCATTATGGACATGTATAATATAGGATACATTTATTGGCCAACTGATTTATCGACCAGTTGATTTCTGGGCGCCGATTACCTTCATTTTGGATGATCGTAATCGGCAGATGCTTACACGTGAAGCCCATCTTATCCCCTAATCTTATCTTCATTAGCAAAGGTTTAAAAATCAGCCTCTGTTCTCTTCTGCTCTACAGTGAGAGGTTTGACCAATAGATTGACCCACCAGGTCAGGTCTGCACGTTTGCAGTTAACAATATTCACCCTATTGCTGCCAACTCAGTGACTTTCTTGCTATATTTAGCGACATTTCAGACAAAACATGGTATCAGCCAAAATCAAAATTGAAAGCTCAGGCTTTTTAAAGATCAGTAACTAGGGATCGGCCAGAAAACTGCAATCGGTGCAGCTCTACACACATATTCATGACATTCTATGATTAAATAAATTTCTAAGTGTTACTTCAATAGCTAAAAATGTAATTTATACCAGGTGAGTCTTTCTCCCCTGGAATGTGGATCGGTACTGGACTGATTCTGAGCCTTCAAATGATTTTAACTGAAGTTTCACATAACTTAGAAGTTGATGTAAAAATGTTTGTTTTAGCCACAGAATGATTATGCTCAACAGCAAACATCACATCTCCACCTACAGCATAGAGCAGCTTATTGATGTAACAGCCATGTAGCCTGACGTAAAAGCATTTTGCTTGACAATGTCAAACATTGAGAAGTTTGAATTATTGTTATCAAACGTTATCAAACACAACGTTTTGAAGCCATAAATACCTCAGAAATATACAGAATCAACCACAAGCATCAAGTCATTTAAATTAAAACCTGGTTCACACAAACACAAAGACCCTAGTATAAATGTTTGGCTGTTGAACTGGACCGTTCCAGGTCGCTATCAAGCTAGCAGCTTTACTAATCTTTTCTTTTACATTACATTACCAAGGCACATTTAAACACACCTTTAACTTGGCTTTTTTCTATTCTTCCTCTTTTCTCCCTTCCTGAAGGATAAGTCCTTTTTTGAGACATTGTTTTGCTAACTTAACTTCTGACCGGACCTTTGGACATTTGGATGCTCACTCATTTGGATGCATGGCAGCTCATGCTACAGGCAAAGTGTGTGGTACCTACCGGGGGTGCCAGGGGCCCCAAAGAGCAATTAATTTTTTTTCAATAAAATAATGATTTCTACATACATTATCAAATATATATTGTAAAAACAAATCGTTTCATAGTGAAATTGTGTGTTGTTGATATTATAATGACAGAAATAATTACTAAAAATAAAAAAATAAAAATCAGCTCCACTAAAGGGGCACCTTAGCGGCCCTGGGGCCCTAAGCGTCTGCTTAGTTTGCTTATGTCTTGGGCCGGCCCTGGACCAATCACATAATTTTCTGGAAGTCTGGAGTTCTGGAATTTTCCACATGAAAAAACCCCCTGAAAGCTTCGCCATTAACTTGGCTGACCTCATCTGCTCAGGAGTTGTAGCTCTGTCAACATCTCATTTAAACATGTTACTTATAAATCCAGACACATTCATCCAGATAATTGCATAAATCAAGTAATCAGCTAAGAAATAAGAAATTCTGCTAAGAAAATGTTGAAAGATGTTAATGTTATGGGACATTTCAGTTATTAAAAGTTTGTGAACGTTTTCTTGCGCATCTCATTTATTATGGCTCTAGATGCCAAACTGATTGGCTACCTGGAATCTGTTGACATGACAATCAGGATTTGATAAACAAACATGAAGAAGAATGTATGTAGAATGTATGTCAGATATGACTGATTTTTTGGACTTGATATTCAATGAAAAACTCACACTGCACATCAACCCCAACACATCTCCATGGTGACACATCCATAATCAATGTCAAAAAGCACTTCAACTCCATAACTAAATTAACATGTGGTCTGGTAAGTTCATGTATAAACAATACATGCAAATTGGAAAGCAGTTGTTTCATGTAATTATGTTTTTGTTTTTTAATCAAGGTTCTCGTTTTCTAAAAATGTTCTGCTACCCATTCTTACCCAGCAGGACGTTCATTCCATTTAAATAAGCTTAAAGACACCTGTGATACTAATTACATTTGAACACAGTTTCAAGTATGAATGCAACACAATGATTCATTTGTTCTCTGGCGAAATCAACAAAATGTCCATATTGTTTTAGCATATCCTTGTAAAATAAACTGCAAATCATTTATTTTCAGTTGAATTTGTTTAGTTTCTCATAACAAAGGGAATGCATAATTAGACAATTGATTTTTACCAAAGTAATTTTCAGGAAGAAATTAAGTTATGACTTTGCTTTAAAAGTAATTCTCTTTAAACAGCAGAGTTACAGTTACTTAACTTAATGTAAAGACATTCTGCAAACTTTGAGGATTTTCTGGGGTTTTTAAGCTCTTAATCTTCCTTAGGTAACAAAAAAAATCCTATCATGATAATGTGTAAGTTGCCTTTGTAAAGTTTGACTTTTGGATGGTTTTAGAGGTTTGCATCATGTGAAAACATCAGCTCTGATTCTAACAGCAGTTTATAGGAGTCCTAGTTCTCCATTGTTTCATTTCATTCGTTGTACTTTAATTTCTTATTTTAATGCCACTTGAAATCGGTTCTTGTTGCATGCCTTCGATTTCCATTTTCCACCACCAAATAAGAAGAAATGCCCTGAAAAATAAATTATTGGTGATTCCCATTTACAGGAAGCACTGAGATACATAATAAAATCTAGTAACTATTACCTCTTATCCTCTGGCTCCAATGCTTTTAGTTTTTATCACTGACAGCTGTGAGATAACAGAGGAGTTTTTGCCATGGAATCTCTAAGGGGGAAAACATGGGGACAGGACTGGAGAGGACTGGTCTCGGGTCATTGAGACCCGTGACACCCCTATGTGTACTCTATGGAGAGTATGATACGCATAGTACCATCTATGAGTACCATACTCTATGGAGTACGCATAGATGGATCACCAAGTCTGTCCGGCAAAAACGTCGGGTTGCTCAAAAGAATCCAGGAGAGTTTGAAAGGAGACAACCCTGAGCAGGAGGTAATTTTATTACACTTCATAATCCACCAGGAAGCTCTGTGTAAATCTGCATCTTGACCACGAAGTGAAGCCAGTTGTAAAACTCATTAACTTTATTTGAACGAGGGGACTTCAGCTTCGTCAATTTAGTTTCTTGAAAAAAGGACTTGCTGTACCATTCCAATGTCCGCTGGTTAAGTTTGGGGAAAGTATGTCAATGAGTTTGGAAGCTCAAACAGGACATTATCTAATTTTTGGACTTAATTGAGAAAGCTAACAATTTTCCTGAACTGACCGACACAGAATGGCTTTGTGATTTAGCTTTTGCTGTGGACATGCTGACACATACGAACGAGCTCAATGTGAAGCTACAAGGGGAAGACCAGTTTGTGCATGAAATGTTCACAAATGTCAGTGCCTTCAAAGCCAAGCTCGCCCTATTCTCAAAGCAAATGTCAGGCAAGTCATTTACTCATTTTCCCACACTGGCTACACTGACAGAGACCCCTCAACACATGGAAAAATATAGGAAATCCCTGGATGACCTGCATGGAGAATTTTGCTGTCGGCTCTCTGATTTTGGAAAAATTGACAAGTCACTTCAGCTGGTATAATTTCCCTTCACACAAGAACCTGAAATTGCGCCTCAGGAGTTGCAGTTGGAACTGACTGCTCTGCTCTCCAGTGTGACTCTGTCTTAAAGGAGAAGTTCAACTCTCCTAAACTGGATGGGTTTTATGCTTCATTAAGTGCAGCCAAATTTCCAAATATCCCAGAGACGGATGCTGGTGTTGTTTGGCTCTACTTATGTGTGTGAACAGACTTTTATTGTGATGAACACTCACAAAGCTCCCCACAGAGCTCAGCCGTGTGATGAACATCACTGGTCTGTTCTGAGAATTGCCACAACAAAACTAACCCCTGACTTCGATGCACTGGCAAAAAAGGTGATCAACAACACTGTTCCTACTAAAAGTGAATATTATCAACACAATATGTATTAACACTTTAATACCTTTTTATGTTTATGTTTGATATGTATGCATCTGGTGCTAGCCCAGCCTGTCACTCAAACTTTAAAAGCCATTGTGTTCCCTGAGCCAGACAGTTTGCAAATGACTAAGAACCTCCGATAACCATTTAGTCTCTACACAAATACGTCTGCAATTCAATTTAGACTTTACATTACAGATAAGTAATTGTTGCATTAGTAAATATTAGATAAATATATATATTTTATCCTTCCTAGAAGATTTTATGGTTTAGTATAACTGTACAAGCTACAGCTTGAACCTCTATCTGACTGATTAAATGTTTTTGACGGACTGTTATCTTCAGGACTGTCTTGTTTAACAAGGACGTAGTAAATGTTCATCTTCACAATGAGTTGAACCCTTGGAGGAGCTGTTATCCATGGTGGGAGCTGAAGTGTGTGTGAGTTAGCACGCTATAACCCAGGTGTGTTCCCGACCCGACGCCACTCCAGCCCAACTCTGTGCCAATGTTGCCGCTTGTCTGAACGTTAAATCTACCGAGGCGGCGAGTTTATTTTCTCTGCTTTGAAGGCCATATTTATCGTTTTCAATTATCTGGGATCCATAAAAGCTGACCTCTGCTCCACGCCGCGCTGTCTGAGCCACTGGAGAGGGACAGGAACCAAATGAAAGTCCACACTGCTCTGTATGTTAAAGATTATCTGATTGTGGGGTGGGGATGGCTGCTTTTATCTGGCAAACGTGCAAATAAGCATGTTTTTCACCTTTGAATGAACCAAGCTTTAAACATTGCAAGACAAAAAAAAACTAACAAAAACAATAAAATCCAAATAAATCCCTCGGATCACTCCCGGCTCTTGTAATTTTAGCCCACTTTCTTCAGGAAGTGATAGCGTTAATGCACTTTTGATGTTAGTTGTAAATTAATAAGCGCCTGGATATTAAACTCTAATTATCCTGTCATAAGATGTGTGCTAGCCTGAGGGCAGAGCCGACAACAGCTCCCTCTGAGCACCGAGTGCAGCAGCCTAACCTCCCTCTGTCTGCCATTTAAAACTGCTGCTGCAGTGGAAACAAAATGATGCCATCTGCTAGGGGACGGACTCCCACCCACTCTCAGCATTAAACATAATCTCTGTTTTATGTCCATGGTCTACATTTGTGATTATGAAGTTGAGTGTAATGGGTGTTACCTGATTTGACATGTTTTTTCTGGCTTGCTTGGAGACTAATAGTAGCAACTGCATATGGCTGAAATGATGGGATTGCTTTGCAGAGGTGGGTATCAAGTGCACATTTACAGAAGAGCATCATCAATTTAAACACATAGAAGAGACCGTCACAAACTTATGATGGGATGTTGGATGAGTTGTTTCTCCTATATAGGTTGTATAATTAAATAGTGTTTAATGTATTGATGACTGCGTCAAATCCTGCTTTTTCTTCCCAGTGTTGTAACTGGAACTTGAAGTCGGCTGCATGGCTTGTGTGTTTTTGGTAAAACATAATGCTTGTATTTCCTCCCTTTGCAGGAAATGTTATCCCACACACTTTGCAGATTACATTTTCTCCTCCTGTTCTGATTATTTAAAAAACAAATGGGTCTGAATGACCCAACTCCCTCTGAAAACTGCTGTGGGTTACTCTGCACATAAGTGCTCTTTTAAAAGATTTTTTGTGTGGTTTAGTAAAGTGACGTCTGACAGGACAACCCTGGCTTCCCTGCTGTCCAACTGTCACATCTGCAAGTTGAACCCAAGCCAGGTCCAGATAATCAACATTTTTGTGCCTGCCCTCTGTTAAGGAAGAAAATATTAAAATAAGTTAACTTTAAGAAAAAGTTTGGCTCTCTCTGTCTTCCTTAAAAATCCAAGGTTCTCCCGACGAACGACGTGTGGCCTCAATAAAATACTACAATGCGTGATGGCATCACAGAATTAGAGTTTAATGCAAAGATGAAACAGCATGTGAATTAACAACAACACAGCAGAAAAGACAAAGACATAGATTCGTTACCTGAGACACAACAAATAAAAATAAGAGACAAAGACGGAGACAAGGACACAAACAGAGACAAAGATGCGTCTTTGGAGAGAGCTGTTGCAAAAAGGCAAAATATGTCAGATCTCTCTGTTGTTTTCTCCTAAACATAAACTTTTATAATGTAGGCGTATTTTCCCTCTTTAATATATTCAAATAAGGCGTATCTCTGCT